>CM074961.1:6083232-6109890 GCA_037577455.1 Pangasius macronema
ATCAACGAATAGGAAGCAGGTAGCGTGATCTCATTTGCATAATATTAATATCAATCATGAGCGTGAACCATGTTCATTTATTACAGCTGTGTTAACATTTTTGAGAGAACTGAGCTATTCATTTAAACAGGATATAACCAAAATTACAGTAGTTACTATTACTACTGTTACTATTACTACTTTTACTACTAGTGTTAACATTACCACTGTTATTACTACTACTATTCTTAGTACTACTACTGATACTACTTCTACTTCAGTTACTATTACTACTACTTCTATTCACTTCAATTCAATTCAATTCATTTTTATTTGTATAGCGCTTTTTTACAAAGGTCATTGCCTCAAAGCAGCTTTACACAANCAAAAAGTAGGCAGTCGAATAGTCGCCTTTTTGATAGTTAAGACAAAAACTCATTTGGGACGTCGCTGTTTTTAAGCTGTTTTATTTGCGCAGCAACGAATCTGCCAAACTGCACTCCAGTTAACAGCCTACACACACAGGCCACAAATTACATTTCCAGCTCCGGTGCCGTTTTAGGCGACACTGTTAAATACCTCAGTGCAATAAATGTGCAAAACAATAAATCTGTGGACATAATAATAATAATAATAATAATAATAATAATAATAATAAATGATGTCAGTACCAATTCTTAAAACGCGCGTGTTTCAGGAGGGTGTGGGATCCCTCACTTCTTCCCACTTCAAGCAAAGTGATTTCAAAGTGTTCATGGTTTAATCAAACAAAAGAAAAGATTTTTTTTCCTAGAATAGTCCAGAGTGGATGACTGTAGAATTGGCTTCATGTAGTCTAAACTATTTTCTGCATTCTTTACCATCTGCCTGCATCTCCTTACCGTCTGTCTCTCCGTTCCGCTGCCTCGACTAGCAGCAATGACTACTGAATAAACAGACTGCACAGTATCGAGAGGAAGAGACTTGTAGATTTATTTATTTTAGTCCAAATGTTCCTCAACATCAGCATGTCAATTCATAGACAGTAACCGGGCAGCAAGTTGTGTAGTGTTAGTGAAATAGTAAGTGGTAGTTAGAGACTGAGGCAGGCTTGGGCACAGACAGGAGCAGCTAATTCACACTCAGTCCTCCCTTCCTACTCCATTTCTCCCTGCGGAATGGACGAGCTTATACACGCTGCATGAATAAGAAGGAAATCACTAACAGCCCAAGCACTAAATTAAAGAGAAAGCTGTGATTGGAGAGCAGTTTAGTGGGAAAATCCTTCACAGCTCATTACTAATGAACTCACGAGTGTACAACTGTCCCTGATCTTGTGACACTGACGTAGAGCGTTACGCTGGCAGGGAATTCTCGCTGTTCAATAACTTTTTATGCCTCCCTGCTCATACTTCCTTTCTTCTCCCTACCACTGCTGCCATTTTTAATATTTCAGATTCCATCTAAGTAGCTGTTTAAGGTTAAAACAGACCACTGAATCTGCTGGTATCACCCACAGCATTTAAATGCTCTATATATTTTAAGCGGAGATTTTTTTTGTCTGAAGATACTGCACTAGGTTTCATTTTCTCCATGTACCTGCAACTTCTTATAGTCTAAAAACCACCAGAACAGGAAAAGGCAATTTCCACAGAAAGCCTCTTTAAAATAAACCTGTGTACTTTAGGTCACGAACTTATCAGCGAGACCGGATGCCCCCCTGTCCAGCTGTCACTGCTTATTTCTCAGTGTGTGTGGTAAGAAGTGGTCCCTCGGGGATAAACTTCCAGCACATACACAAACACACAGTGCTCCATCCTACTGCACTTACTACCCCTCGGCTAACGCGACTGCATCCATCTGCGTTTATTTTAATGCTCACAGATTCATACACCTGAACTGGAATAGGTCCATCACCTTGCCTTCCTCCTCCCTCGATTTTCACCATTCTATTATTGATTTGAGATTAGTTTATATCTCAAGTGCTTTTTACCGGAGCCATGCTGAGCAGCCTTAGTGAGGGACAGTCAAATAATCAGTAATATTTGCTGGGCACATTCAGGCAATTGAGACTAACAGTCTATTACAGATGTGCAAAGACGACCTCTAGACGACCTCAATATGGGAAATGACAGTGCACTTCTCATGCAAAATCAAATACAGCGTTCCTCATGTCAGAAGTAAAATTAGATGTTAATTTGTTGATTCTTTAGCCCACATTACATACTGTAATGAGGTTACGCATCTGACAGAACCTCATTTGCTTTTAGGGTCAGACTGTTCTGTTTTGGTCAAAATAAGTGAGGGACAGTCAAATAATTCTTAAAAACTTGTANTATTAAGGCAGAAAATCATATGTGTATCACTGCATCCTGGTGATAGATGAAGAAAGCCTTTAGTCCCTCTCTGACACACAGTCCAAACTGTCTAGGGAGCTCACCTGCTGTAGTAGGCATCCACACCAAGAGCTTCTCTTGCATTGGCAATGTGCTGCTCCAGGGACGAGGCTCCACCCCCTTGCACAGACCCGCCCCCAGCCTCCTGGAAGTCAGATGGCCCGCTCTCTGAAGCCCCTTCACCGAGGTACACTTCGTGGAACTTGAGAATTCCTGGCAAAGTACAGGGAGCTGATTTACTGCAATATGCGCACATATAAAAGGTCATTTTATTATATTTTGTAGTAAGAACAAATAAATACACTGTGGTGTGCTCTCTCCGGCTCAGTGTAAGCAATTCTCCTTGCTTTAAAGGTCATGAATAACATAAGAGGAAGAAAGAGCATGAATAGATTTTCAGAGCTACGACGGATTAAATAGCATATTATTCTCGCTCCCTTGTTTTAAACACCAAACTTCGAGTAGTAAGTCATTGTGCTGAAGGACAAAGTCCATCCTGTAAGAAGCCACAGAAAGAAGTAGAATGAGGTCAGAGAAATTAAAATAAACTGTGACAGCTGGGTCTCTGGAGTGAGAGTTTGTTTGTGTGTGTATGTCAGTATAATATTGAGATGTCTGTTTTAGGCTGTGTGTGTGTGTGTGTGTGTGTGTGTGTGTGTGTGTGTGTGCATGTCTTAGGCAGAGGATGTGTGAGGAATAGGGAGGCAGGTGGCACTGCCGCTTTGCGTTAATTCACAGCTTTTTACTAGTTACCGCCAAGCAGCAGGCAGCAGACAATGAGCTGCAGGGAACAGAAGGTGTGAGGGATATGGCTGCTTCACACAAAATGATCAGGAGACACACACGCACACGCGGTCTGTCTCGTATTCTTGTGTTAATTTCGGAATGTCTAAACAATCACACACACACACTGTGTGCGTGTGTGTGTGTGCGTGTCTGGACAGACAGAGGCTCAGCATGTCTACAGACTAGGCTGTGCTTGTTTATCCAACTGTGTGTACTGGGTCTGTCTAACACCTCTGGCTCCCTCACAGAGACCCACACACCCATCCATCCATCCAACCATCCATCTATCCATTTATTCATCCATCCAATCACTCACTTACCTACCCAACCCATCCAAACTTCCATCAATCCATCTAAATGTCCTTCCAATCAACCAACTGACTCACCCAATATATCAATCTGACCACCCATCCATGCCCCTTATCCAGTTCCCCATCCACTCACCCAATCCATCCATTCCACCACCTATTTATCCACCTGTTGCATCGATCCAAACACCTATTCTTACATTCCCTTATCTCCCCAACCACCCAGTCATCCATCCATTTCATTCCACTACCCATATTCACCCTCCCATTTTTCCACTTGCCTCATCCATCTACCCACCCATGTACTCTTTGATCCAACCTTTCATCTACCCATCCAATCCACACTATCCACCTACCCTATCCATCCATTGCATTCCACCACCCATCTATTCACCCACCCATTTATTCACCTGTCTCATCCATCTACCCACCCATGTACTCTTTGAGCCAACCTTTCATCTACCCATCCAATCCAAACTATCCAGCTGTCCAAGCCACCTGTCCAATTGATCATTCTAACCACCCATCTATCCACCCTATCCATCCATCATAGGTAGGTTGGTGAGTTAAAGAGATATGTAGGTAGAGGAGTGACTAGTGTCCGTGTATTAAGACTTTACAGAAATTCATACACTGGATTTTTTGGAGAGAAAACTGATCCCTTGCCAAAAGCAAAAACAAACTCTGCAGCACACCACAGTCTCTTAGAATAGCACATTACCAAAATAACACAGACCTGAATATTCACAAATCAGTACAGCTCCTGTGTGTTCTCCTACCTGAACCTGGGGCCAGCAACCAGCTGTACAGGTACCCAGCTGCCACTGAGTAGTAGAGCACCAGAGCACGCTGACCATTCACCGTGTCCAAGATGTGCTCCACAGTGACGGGTGTGTATGGGTCTGAATCCTGCTGGCCCGTCTGCCGTTCCACAAGCAGGTCAGCAAATGCCCGCGTTCGGCCTCGCTCTGCCACTGCCAAAGCCTCGTCGTGGTGACCTGAGATCAGTCATAGACTCACATTAACACTGCAGCCACGCTAATACAGGATCAGCATCTCGCAGCCCATTTCATCCTTCTGTTCTGTTCATTATTTGCCAGTGAGTGTGCTCTTTGCCAGAACCTACTGACCCTGGCCATCTCTTTAGATGTTACAGCAATATAATTGTACTGTATGATATATTATAGATGCCCTTGGAGTGGACGCTTAGTACAGCAGGTGAGCATGCTGCTCTGGTTGGATGCTTTCCCAGAAACAGATAAATCCTCATGTTCTGTTCACTACTTAGTGATGGTACAGAGTCCTCTCGGGGAAACTAAAGAATGATTTGTGGGTTATATACTTTAGAAGTAGTGTTAATGATCGTTAAATTACAATGTTTACACAAAACCCTTCACATGTTTGGGCATCTTAGTGGTGGCAGGTGTGTGTTCGTACTTGTGAGAAAAATAAAAGATAAAGGGAATGCGACAGGAACTAAAGGCACATTTACTTGTCTTTTTACACATTTATCTCTTACTGGTAATCTCAAGCCAAAACCCTGGAAATAATCTCCACATAATCATTCTAACTGTAAATATTAATGAAAGAAATTGAGCCAGAAGTTAGATTATAATGTAAACAGCATGCTCTCATACACAGGAAAACGAATACAAGTGAATAGGAGGGTTCACTGACGTAGATCAGAATCCTGACTATGGTGTGCGACCTTCGAGTAGACGACCATCTTTCGTCAAAAACTAGACATGTGCTGAAATGTACATTGATTAAACATTTCGTTCATGAGTCTGGAACGGGCATTCGAGATGAGCCTGCATTATTTCTAATAACATTAAGTAGCGCCAAGGCTTCATCCTCTTTATTTAGATTTAATGAGGTTACTTCTCGGAGAAGCGCCTTCCATATGATTTGCATTCTATTGCCCATTTTTTTTAAAATTAAATCTTTAAAATGAAACACATCATGTGCTTTTCTTATCCATACTGACTATTCAGATATTTTACACAGTACAGAAAAACATATATCTGCATATCTGAACGTCCTATAATAATAACACCTTTTATTCTAAACAACTAACGGTCATGAGAAGTTTCTGAACCTATTGCTAGATGTTTATCTAATGCATGACTCCTAATGTATACTCAAAATTAGTACCTAAAATTAATATCTTTCTTTATTTTACTGTACATTAGTATGTCTTTGGAACAATGACACATCAACTGTCATATAGTTGTAAGAGAGAAGATGCAAAATGCCCACCAAGGCTGACGAGGACCCTCTGGAGAGCCTGGTAGGAGGAGGTCTGGAGGTCGAACAGGGAGAGTTTGTAATCGGTGCTGTGCTGAGCCTCGTGTCGAATGGTCTCGAACAAAGCTGAGGCGCGATACAACTAAAGGAGGAAAAAGAAAGAACAGACAAATATTAGCAGCACATTTACTGTATAAGAACAAGCACATTCTGTGCAAAATTTGATACTGAAAATTGTCATGGAAACCTCAAAAAAGCATTTTTTTCCAGTTCCCTGCACTGAACAGCAGGTGGCATGAAACCTCCACGGCTAGAAACTCATGCTCCCATGTTGCAACAGGCTTTCTGCAGCAGGGGAACGTCCTCTCCCTCTCCCTCTCCCTCTCTCTCTCTCTCTCTCTCCCTCTCTCTCTCTCCCTCTCTCTCTCTCTCTCTCTCTCCCTCTCCCTCTCCCTCACCTTCCTTCATAAGATACCAAATGTAGTACATTTCATTCTTGTGGCACAAAACAGGAGCTGATTGTCGATTTAGACAGCAATTTAAACTCGATAATGGGGCCTTTAAAAAAGGGGGAAGAAGGTGAAAGAGGGATGTTTGTAAGAGGTAAGTGTCTGAGTGAACAGAGCTCGAGACATAAGCTGATGTTTGTTTGCGCCTTCGCGCCGGTCTGTTTTTCATTTCGCCTGATGAATAAAGAGGGTCTGTATGGTGTGAATGGCGCACTATTTCTCTATAATTATTCCTTTCCTTCACTCAGACAGGGAGATGGAGCCATGGTGTCTCACACACACACACACACGCGCACACACACACACACACACACACACACACACACACGCACACAGGAACAGTAAATGTCAGAGTGGTGGACTGTGTGTTTTGTGTGTGCATGTACACTGGTGATTATACGAAGCTTTCATTTTAAAGTCTGCATGCGCACTTATGTGCGTTTAGAGATGGAGTGCGTGACGAAAGCGTGTTTGAGTTGTGTGTGTTTGTGTGAACGCTGCCTAGTGGAGCTGCGGGAGTGGAATGCAGTGTTCCTTTCGTCAGCATCCGCCAAGGCTAGCCTGCAATCAATTAAGAGTGGAATGCTTCTGCAGCACACAAACCCGCACGTACATACACACTCTCACATTGCCTGCGATTTGCACGAGCCAAGTCCAGAGATGTCTATCCGTCTCAAACACAAACATACACACACGCACGCACACAGCGGAAGAGGCAGCTTTACTTACAGCGCTCAACACACACGACTATGCTGTTGAATTCTTTCAGTTTCATGTTAGGCCCATTCATAAAGACTACACACACCCACATCCACACACACACACACACACTACTCCAAAAAAAGATTCCAGCGCTTCAGCTTTTATGGCAATATCTCCATCATATTGGATCTCCAACATATCACACTCGAGTGTCTGCAGAATCTCAGCGCAACCGCACTGTATACCTGCACTGCATTCTTGAACTATGAGTGTGTCTGCTGTCATCACTAATTTTACATTGGATTACGGTATCACTTATGTTTGAGGTCGCTGAAATTTTTCTCCAAATAAACGTTATTAGTAATTTCTCCCTGTGACGTCACCAACCGCTAACTTCTCTCCAGGATAAGAAAATATAGCACCAACCAACAAACTAGACCCATAATTGCTAAACAGAGCACAAATATTTCGATATAAACATTTAATGATTGACAGTAGATAATGTTTCAATAACAATTATCGATCAATTGTTAACAGAAAACTTGATGAATGTAAACATGCATATTAAAATAAAAATAAAATGAAAATGCACCCAAAATAATCATCCAGGTCAGCAAGACAACTCGACAGTACTGGAAATTTAGCTTAGCTAGCAAGCTCACATTAGCTACAAACTAGTTAAGTGAGTTTATAAGGTAGTCAAAAAAAAAAAAAAAGATTAATGGCCAACTCACTGACTAGCTAAGTTAACTGAAATGTTACGTGCATGTTGTCCTCTGTTAGCATTTTTTTATTAAATCTGATTCTTAACTGCAATTAAGTGAATATCATTGATCATTAACATTAACATCCTGATCAGTGATTATTAATCATTAACAACCGGGGTGTGGATGTCTCCTCTGGATTTGTGTATTCACTCATGCAAGACGTGCCTCTTTGATTGACAGCAGCTTTCACAGACGAACAGCGTAATGACCCTCTCGGCTGCAGCTAAAGGACATCCGTTCCCACCGTCAAGAATGTTTCATTTACAGTCAGGCTGCATAATGATATAAACACATTACCTTCCGACATAGCTACTTTCCCAAAGGCACTCAGCACATAAGTAACTACACTGTCATCTTGCACACACCCATATATACACACACACACACACACACACACAGACAGACACACTACGTTGCCTGAAAACAAATAAATAAATAAATGTCATCATATGCTAAAATCACAGTGCTCCCTAAAGAGCTCTTTCAAACCCTACTAAGCAGGACTAGACGATAGCAGAGCCAGCGCAGCTCCATCTGGCTTCCTAGAAAATTGAAACCAAAGCAGCCTGAAAGCAATCTCAACCTCTGGCGACCCTGTCCGGCCCTGTGACATCCAAAACCGAACGGCACGAAAGCAATCCTAAAAAGCTCCAAACGGATAAAGGACCAAAGCTGGAGCAGGTCAAGTTAGTGTGAAGTGTATGTCTGTGTACGTCTCCGAGGGAGGAAGGACTGGCTTGAAAACCGTTTCGCAACACAAAATAAAGCAAACCCAGACGCTTCACAAACAGGACCGGGGATGAGCGCTGAGAGTCTGAACCCAGAGCACTGGATCAATTAGGGACTAAGTGGAAGGGTGTGGAGCAGCTTGCCTTCCTTCTCTGCAAACTCTGCCTTGTAGTGTGTCTCTTAAAATCATGGCACTGCTGGAGACAATTCCACAATGATTCACAACAGACACACACACACACACACACACACACACACACACACACACACACACACAAGAAATGTGACTACAGGCCAGTCATTACACTATACTGGGAGGATCTAATTTTATCTGAGTAGGGTTATGGCCACTTGAGTCAAGTCAGGGAAGCCAAAAGGATCTCTAACCTGGTTCTTTTTGTGTGCATCCGTGTGTGTGTGTGTGTGTGTGTGTGTGTGTGTGTGTGTGTGTGTGTGCGTCCGTGTGTGTCTTTGAGTGTGTGTATATACCTGGTGCTGGGCTTCCTCCAGGTTACCGCTGGCCCACAGTGAGAGGCCCAGACGATGACGGATTTTGGCCTCATCTTCACGCCGGCCCAGCTGCTCTGCCAGACGCAGACCTGAGAGAGAGAGAGAGAGAGAGAGAGAGAGAGAGAGAGAGACATAACACTGTGATTTTGCACCATCTTTCTGGCTTGTTTAGTATTTAGAGGTGTAAACATATGATCAAAATGAACAGTACATTACAGCTGTCAGCCTGTTCCAGTTAGCAAACACACCCAAGCACATTTTCAAAAATGTCAAAATATATTTTGCTAATCATATTTCAACATAGTCATCGGAAAAAAGTACAACCATTCTTTTCTCCTTCTCCTAAATTGTGTGGTTCTCACCAACTTCTATAAACAAACAAATAACCTCAGGTGACAACAACAACAAAAAAATAAACACAACAGATCAATCTGGGAAGGGTTAAAAGGCCATCTCCAAACAATTTGAAATTCCCCATTCTACAGTGAGAAAGACTGTTTACAAATGGAGAGCCTTCAGAAACAATTGCCAATGTTCCCACGAGTGGGAAGTCCAAGCTCAGACTGTTTAATGCTCAGAGACGTGCCTCTGTAAGCACATTAAATGTTTATGTTCACGAGAGCACAATCAGAAAAAGACTGAACAAGTATGCTTTCATGTAAGTGCGGCTATAAAAAAGCCCTCTTCTCTCCAAAAAGTCTATGGCAGCACAACTTAGGTTTGCAAAATTTCATCTGAACAAACCACAAAAGACCTGGAACAACAGCCTTTGGACTGATGAGAGCAAATTGGAGATGTTTGGTCATCATGCACAGTGCCATGTTTGGTGAAAACCAAACACAGCCTATCACCACAAACACCTCATACCAACTGTCAAGCACGGTGGTGGAGTGGTGAGGATTTGGGCATGTTTTCCAGGACATGAAAAACTTGTAGTCATTGAGACAATGATGAACTCCACTTTATACCAGAATATTTTTGAGACAAACACGAGGCCGTCTGTCCTGCAGCTTAAGATGGGTCGAAATTGGGTCACACCAGCAAATCAATATCTAAATGGCTAAAGAATAAAAACATCAAGGTGTTAGAATGGCCAAGTCCAGAGCCCAACCCCACTGAGATGCTGTGGTGGGATCTTAAGAGGCTGTGCACAAACGAATGCCCTCCAACATCAATGAACTGAAGCAACGTTTTCAAGAAGAGTGAGCCAAAATTTCTCGAAAACGATGTGAGAGACTGAAAAACTCCTACAGAAAATACATAAATAATATAATATATAGACTATTGTTGCTAAAGGTGGCTCTACAAGCTACTGAATTATCGGGTGTACTTATTTTTCCCACCTGGTTTCTGAATGTTGGTTTACTTTTTGGGAAAAAATGACTACATACTGAAATCTGTAGTGGTTTCTCATTGTCACCTGATCTTATTTGTTTGTTTAAAGAAGTTGGTGAGGACCACACGGAAGGGAAGGGGTACTTTCTTTTTCCCATGACTGTACGTGTAGTTTTATTGTTCTATTGTCTTGACGTAACGAATGGGGTAAGACATGTTTGTTGTCTGTCCTTCGCACTAGAGCCACAAGGCTTATGTCACCAACAAATAAATGGTAGTACATTAGTAACAGTAGTTTAAACCAGTATTTTCTTGAACCTTTGAAGGGCTGTATACTAACACTATTACAATTTTTCAACATATTATTATCTATTCTATTGATTAACCTTGGGTTTGAAAGTGAAAATATACATTAGAGGTTGCTTAGACTAGTCAATTAGAAAAAACAGGGACTACACTAGTTTTTGCCTTAACTATGGAACTATGGAAATGTCCAATGCTTATCTGAATTAGACCCATTGCTCGACTACTAACAATGAATAGTCGTAGGCAAGTAAGAGATTTAAGAAGAAAACAGAAGTGCTAAGAATATAAAATAGTCTCCCATCTGTCTTATCTTTGCAATCCATCACCGTTTCTTTTCTCTACATATTTCATAACGACACGTTTCAGGAGTCAATCACTGAATCATACTATAGACCAAAACCCCACTTGTCTTATGAATCGTCTTTAGAAGCAGGTCCGAGTTGCATCAAATGCAGCAGACAGGTGTTGGTCCTGACCAGTGTTTCAGCACTGAGATGTGAGCCCATGAGCGCTGAACAACAGTGCGAAAGTGTTGAGTAGTAGGTACTATGGGCTGTTTCAGTATTATTGGTCAAATGAAACAAGTCTGCCGGCCAAATACTGAGTTTGACATATGCGCTGTAACTTATAATGCAGTTTAAGATGTATTCCATATATGAAAAGTGCTATATAAATGCATTTATTTAATTTTATTAATTAATTATATCATATTATACACCATTCCCTGAGACAAAGGTTCAGACCTGCATTTAATGGCCCTTACTCAGAATTGCTCTCGCCACAAAGCACATTCTCTCACCCCACAACCCCTTTCTTTCCTTCTCCTTGACCCTTTTTCTTGCCTTTTCTCCTTCTTCTTTGGAATGGCTTGCAACGGTCCTGGCAGGTCGCACCGATATTGAGGTTTAATTGCGAAGAACCTAAAGAACGCAATCACCTTTTCCAAAATGGGTTATCCATTCAGTGCAACCTCCAGTCACCTTCTCCATCGCTCTGTTCATATTGTGTGACCCACAAGGACATTTCTTTCACAAGCCATTCAAATTTGCAAAACACTGCTAGAACAGTCGATGTGTTTATCTGTTTTCTTCGAGCCATTGATTAATATAGGCTATTCAGTTTAGCTATTCACCTCAATGGGCTGAAGGCTTTAGTGGCTTTACTGAATAACCTAATGAATGACTGAATAGATGAAGTGTATGTCAGAGTGCTCAGGTTACCTGTATGAGCAGATCATGTGTTCAGCAGTGATCTTGTCACAGAACAGATCAAATAAAGCAGCTCTGCTTCCTTATCTGGGTCCCTTTGTTACGTGGAAGCACTCCACTCTCCATTCTAGCTTGTGAGCATTCTGTTAACATTTGTTTACTTTTACTCCCTCACCAAACAGCGGTGCATGCTCTAGTCAAGGGCTCACAACAAGTAAACCTTTTTATAGACTCTACAGATCAGTGTGGCTGTAATGGACAAGAGCACACACCGAATACAGTTCTAATTCTGAAATGTGCAAACAGTCACAGGCACATTCACACATAGTCTGTGAGGACACATGGAAAGAGTAGGCGGCCAGTCCCACAGTAAACCCATTTGCACATTCTTACACAAGAAAAGCACGGCTCTGTGCACTACACAGTTTTAATTACAGCTGCTGTCTTTCACACACGTGCAATCACGCTTCTACACAAGTGTAGAGGCCACACTGAGCTAATTGGCTGTCAGGCAAAGGGACGCTATGCTTTGGTGTGGCAGGTGCGAAGCAGGAGCGCTCTTTGTTAGGAACAAATAGGGTTTTTTTTCCATTTCTTCCACCACCATCAGCTCCTCAAGTTCTTACTCTAACGACAAATATGGCTAGTAGTAATGTATGGCACGACTAAGCATGACTACTATATGGCTTGAGAGTATGACCTGTCCATGAGCTTGTGGTTGAATGGGTAGCATCTATTAAATCCTACTGCAATATAACTCTGGAAATGGGCCACCTCTCCCAGGTTCTCAACACAAGTCCTGAAAGCAAGCTGCTCTGCCTCGTTTAAAGTATTCCCTACTACACACCTGATCCAACTTATTCATGATGTGATAACTGTGTGTGTTTAAAGCAGGATATACTTCAGGACTGGATATGAGGACCCTCAGATTAAACTGTGTGAAGTTTGCTTACGTAAAGCAGAATCCAGAAGAAAGTACTGTGGACAAATTTCAGCATGTGGTCCTATGACCCCTACAGCGGCACTACCAAACGGGCATGTTTCTGCCATACTTAGATCACATTCAAACTTTCTCTCTGGAATTCAAGTTCAGACAGTATCAGGCAAAGTGGTAAATAAGCAAATGAAATAAGCAATTTAATTTCTTTCCCAATCAGAAGGCAGAGTAGTCCCTCCTGATATAAAACAGAGAATAGCAGAGGGTGAACACATCAAAATCAAAATTAAACTCGTCACACGCCTCTTTCAATAATCTCACAACAACGTTTGGCCTACAGCAACATTTTGTAACCACAGTTATGGTTACAATAATAAGATTCCATCCTACCCGCCTGCTCTCAAATGGAATAATTCTCAGCAGGAGAAGTGTTTGGTATAACAAATAGATTTATCAGTATTTCTGACAGGACTGAGGTAAAAAGATTCTGCTTATTCATAGTTGTAATTATGAAGGAGCACAAAGCCACCTGTTAATGATAGCCTCTATATCATCAATCTGCCAGTGTTGAGTGATATGCTTTTTAGTTAGCTGTAGTACAGGTAAAATTATTATTCATTTTTGATTCTCTCTCTCACCTTCCTGCAAGTACATTACAGCCTGTGAGTAATTCTGCAGGGCGTGGTGTGTGCGTCCCAAGCTGCTGTAAGCCTGTGTCTTGGCTGCCAGGTCATTAGTCTGTGCAGCAATGCTCAAGTGCTGCTCCTGGTACACCACAGCACGCTCAAAGTTGCCCAACGACTCGTAGGTGAGACCCAGGTTGCCGTAGGCCCTTCCTTGGCAGCTTGCGCTTCCTGTTTCCTCAGCGAGCTGAAGGTCCCGCTGGTGGAACTGCAGTGCGGTGTCATACTCTCCCATGAGCTGGTAGACAGCGCCCAGGCCACAGCTAGCCTGGCCCTCCAGAGACGGGTCGGCAGTGTCTCGGGCGATGGCTAGCTGGCGCTCCAGGCATGAGATAGCTTGTTCATAGTTGCCCAGCTGGCTGTGCAGGCTGCCCAGCTCTCCGTATGCCTGTGCCTTGTTGTTGCATTCTCCCAGCTCATGGGCCACCACCAGGCGTTTCTCGAAGCACACCAACGACTGCTGCAGGTTGCCCATAGCCCTAAAGAGATAGGGGGAGCACATCAATTACACACACTAGTTACATGTCACTTGAAATGGGATGGTCCAGGAATTGTTGTTTGCCTTTTTACCCACTTTACTCTGACAAGCTATATTTCATATCAGACTACAAGTTGTTGGAGAATAGAATGATTCATTTGATAACTGGCAACTGGAAAATGTGTTGGCATTCAACGCAATAAAATACTTTTTTGTTTCTGGGAAAACTGCAAAACAAATCTCTACAATTTTAACAGAACATCAATATTAGGTAGGATCAGAACATCACTAAGTAGGATAGGAAACAAAAATAGGATCTTTACTGAACTCTTTTCTGGAAAATTAAAGACCAAGACTTAAAATATAGAAGCAATATCGCTCCAGTTTCACAGTACGAGTCCTCATACCACATGACCAGAATGAATTATTTGAAAAAATAAAATGTTATGGGTTATGTGATACACTACCCAGAGCCTTATCCGGAATGAGAAATGTAGCCTCTCACCACATAATCTGGAGTCCTTTGGGAGAAAACCATCTTCGCAGGTTTATGTAGGAAAACATCATCCAACACTGTCTCTCTGAGGAATTAGAAGGCCTGACTATATTCATGCAAGGCGACTGCTGGGACAGATTTGCTATTTAAGACGCCATGCATCATTGCGCCTTGTGGTGCAGTCACTTGGAATTACACTGCCATCACGACTGTCAAATGTAAATGAAACAAACAGCATTTAATGTCTGGCCTTAATGAGCCTCTTGTTGGATGCGTCTCGAGTATCGAGGGCGAGCTTTCTCTCAATGGGGGAAAACCTGGCGCATTGTCCCTGCTGACAATGTAATTTACCTTCCTGGGGGCTGCAGCAGGAACGACAGGGAGTGTTTGATGAATGATAGCTTCACTGGAACTGGTATACTGTAGGCCCAATATGGGTTTTTCCACCCCCAGCCGTTACAACTCCCCAGCTGGTAGCATCTTCCCATCAGCCACTGCAGAAGCCCATTCATCAACCCCTTCCCCATGTCAATATACTTATAACCAGAAAGAAGATGGGGTAAGCAGAATGGACAGAGGGCTCTGAGATGGTGGTGGAGCACTTAAGCAGATGATTGGATGTTAATTAAAGACGATGGGTGGTATGCTGCATGAAGACTGCCATTACGGCACACAGGATAGGCGTGGTTGTGCACAGACCGACAGTTTTGTCAATCACGCTTAATTGCACCTGTGCTGCTAACAAATTCACAGATAAGTCCAAAGAGTATAAATGTGTATTCACTGTATAAATGAATGAGCATGATGGTGAGTCTGTAGGCAATCAGGGCATTTCTGAAAAAAACTCAAATTTATTTTCAATTTCTGGTCTTAGAATTTCCAAATATATAGTACAGTATATGTATAGTACCATCGCTTTGTTGCCACATTTGTGTTTTTGTCCATTCTTGAAGTGTCATGCTTGGTATTTTTATACTTTTATACTCAGATTGTATATAATTACTATTATAAGTATTATGTCTCCTATCCTTTGCTGTTGTAACAATGCAAGTAAAGGATTATCTTAATATCTTATTAATAATAAATCAGTCATTGAATATAATTTTCTTTAAAAGTTGCACAGCACAATTCAGTGGCAACTAGGCAATGATTTATATTAAGCATCTTATATTACACACAGTTAGCCAAAAAAAAAAAAAAGCATCTTACCTGTGTCCATTTCCCAGCCCCCTGTAGGCTTTCTCCTGGTCTTGCATGTGATTGAGACTCTGTGCCACAGACAGGTACTGCTCATAGTACTTGACTGCCTCCTCATAGTCGCCCAGCGAGTCGTAGCAGTCTCCCAGGTTGCCATAGGCACGGCCTCGGTCTAGCACTGCCTCGTTGCCACTGAGCTGCTGCAGCATGGCCAGCTGCTGCTCGAAGTAGCCAATGGCCTCCTCCATCACACCCATATTCATCTTGGTGATACCCATGTTGCCGTAGACCTGGGCCTCCACACTGGGGTCCTTTAGTCGTTGCCCCAACTCCAGCTGCTCTTCGTAGCACTTAAATGCCATGCTGTATTTACCCAGAGACATATACACAGCTGCAAGGTGCCCATGGGCTTGGCACTCACCTTGGATGTCTCCTAGCTCCTGGTAAACCTCCAGCTCTTGCGTGTGATAACCAAGGGCTTTGTCGTATTTCTGCAGCATCCGATAGGCAGCACCTAAAGCAGCATAAGCATTGGCCTCCATCTTTCGCTCCTTGACCTGATGTGCCAGCGCCAATTGTTGTTCATAAAACTTAACAGCACCAGGAACATCCTTCTTGCAAATAAAGATGTCGCCCAGGTTTCCCAGAGCACGGAACCTGGCCTGTGAGTTGTTCAGTGACTGGGCCAAGGACAGAAGGTACTTCTGGCACTCTTCAGCCTTATTGTAGTCACCTAGAGCTTTGAAAGCCAAGCCTAGATTGCAGTAAGCTTTGGCTTGGCTCAGCTTGTCATGAAGGTCTTTGGCTAGAGCCAGGTCTTGCTCATAGTACTTGACAGCTTCCTGGAAGTTCCCCAGGCAATAATGTGCATAACCCAGATTGTGACAAATCTTGCCCTCACTTTCCATGTCCTGCAGGTCTGGTGCTAGCCGTAGGTACTGCTCATAATAGGGCACAGCCTGTGGGAACTCCCCTCGAGAACAGTGAAAGTTCCCCAGGTTCCCCAGAGCACGGGCCTCGCTCTGGATGTCACGGAGATCACGGGCGATGTTCAGATGATTCTGGTAGTGCTGCAAGGCTCTGTCATGTGCCCCCAAGGCCTGATACGCAACAGCCAGATTGCCATGGGTGGAGGCCTGTGACGCGCGGTCGTTAACCTCCATTGAGATCTGCAGCTCCTGCCGGTGGTAGCGTACAGCCTGGTCAAAGACACCAAGGGCATTGTAAGCATTGCCCATGTTGCCATAAGCTCTGCCCTGGGCAGCATAGTCATTCAGCTCCTGAGCTATGGAGAGGTGAGCTTTGTGCAGTTTCAGAGCTGTCTCATAATCTCCTTTCATCTGGTGGATGATTCCTATATGGAAGAGGAAGAAGATGCTGATCAATTTTCCATATGACTTAAAGAACAAAAGCATTCTCTGTGTAAACCTATGTTCGTTCAATTTCACAACTGTCAAAACTAGCACTGCATTTGTGTTTGATTACAACAAATGTTTTTCNCTTGTTTCACAATCTCTGTGCTGGAAATTAGCATGGGCAAACATCATGCAATCTTTGGAGTTTCAAGCAAAGCGTGCTTAATAATTGAAGAGCAAGTTTGTAAAATATCTTGGAATAATAAAGGTCTTGTTCTGCTTTCCTCTCAGCGCCTTTCATGCCAAAGCTATTTAGGAGGATGGAGAATTTGAGATAAAAAAAAGTCCAAAACATTCTACCACTTTGTGTCCTGGGAGAACTCCTAAGATCCCCATTGTAGACTTTGTACTTTTCCATAAAATAATCATTACCACTGTGGTGCTGAAATCCTGTCCCTCTGCTCCCAGTGCATGATGGGATCTTGTGGCTAGATTAGTGAAGCCGAGTGGTGGAAAGGCTAATGAATATGTACAGTGGAAAATAGGTTTGAGTGGTAGGAGACATTAATATTAGGTTCATGAGATTTGGCTCCCAGATCCCAGCATGCCCTAATCGGTTCCTTTCTTCCACTAACCCAGAGTGCCATCTGCTAAGTGCAGATGGATCAGGAAAAGTGCTGGGATGAGCGGAAAACAGGACTCATGAGTAGGACTAACAGTGGGCAGCTGGTTGTGACGCTTGTGTAATTGGTATAATCGTACTAACCAAAAATGATTTCTGTCACAGGGGAGACCAAAGTCATGGGAAATTCATGCAGAAATAGTCACACATAGAGATAAAACAGTTATTATATGGACTGAGGACCCGGTGTTGNCCTTCATCCTCCCCTACATTAACAAAACATCATACCTGGAGAGATTTACACACAGATCAGCACGGTGACACTAGCGCACTCTATGAACTCAAGCTGATGCCTTTAGCAGACTTGTCACACATCAACAATATACTCTAGTGAAGGAAGTCTGAGTCAGATATGTCTATATTCATTCATCTTCAGTGCCTGCTTTAGCCTGCAGTGGATGTGGAGCCTATTCCGGAAAGACAGGGTGTGAAGCAGGAATATACCCTGGATGATGCTACAGTCCATCGCAGGGTACCACTATCATACTCGTTCACACCTTGGGGCAATTAAGTGCAACTAATTCACCTACTGGCATATTTTTGGGGGGTGGGAGGAAACCAGAGGAAACCCAAAAGGACAAGAGAACATCATGCAAAACTCCACACAGACAAATCTGTGCTCAGGATTGAACTGGGAACCCTGGAGCTGTGAGGCAGCAAAGCTACACATTCAGGGATTTCAGGGTTTTGTGTGTGTGTTATTATATAAATCACATTAATTGACCTTGGTTTTTATTTGCACATTTGAATTGAAACTTACTTAAAAATTACAATGCAATTAAAAAACCCTGATAATTATTTTTATATTACAGTAAAACAAAGCACTGCAAAAAATAAATAAATAAATAACATGCAAATACGGACGTTTTATCACCGCCCACTAATCTACTGAAGCTACTGCTGTTGAATACTGGGACTGCAGTAAGACTAAATCTTGCAGCACCTATTGGACCCTTATCTCCGGAGACTTCCATACAAATTTAGATGCTATTTTTTTAATGCATTTAAACAATATTTAATAAACTTACAGAATTACAAAACATTTAATTAATTCCATAGAAAACATTTAATAATCACAAACCTCTGCATATTTCATATTACTGTAATCAGGTCCCTGCGCATTGGAAGCAGCAGCACTCCGTGTGCATGAGTGAGCATGAGGTGGAAGAGGCAATAAGAATGGATGGAGAGAATAGACGCCCATCTGCTCATTGTCAATCAGGGTAAGCCAAAGCAAAATTAGCAGCATGTGGAAAATCCAATTAGGGCCAGTGCCAACCTAAAACCTAGACACCAAGGGCCCTTTACACCACCTTTTCATCAAATATTTTCTTTTAAATGGCCCTCAGTTTTCTGTGACCAATTATTGTTACTTAACCCTGTGATTCCTCATCTGAAAGATAAAGCTGATCTTAGAGGCTGCTTTGAGAAGGATTCCCATGGCACTCCTCTCAGCAAAATGTGCCAGACGCTCATAATTGTATCTCTGTGGTAAAAGCTCAACTCATGAAGCCCACAGGGACTTGTTTCTGCACGACTGGTCTTGGATATACATTTGCTAATGCTGTGTCCACAGCATGTACTGTAAGGAACAGTGAACACTGTCAAATCAATGACTGTAGCTTGTCTCCCAAGAGGCACACTGTTTCACAGCTACTGTAAGTCAGGCGAAAGTTACACGGAGGTATAAGTTACAATTAAATAGATTTTTTTTTAAATTGTATTTTGCTAAATATTACAGACATATTGCTTACCTCTAAAATATATTTTTAATCACGTACAGCTCTGCAGTGCTTCTACCTGAAAATGCTACTGCATTAAAAACCAACACCGAAGGCTACAAATATGCTAAATTACCATTACGTGCATTTCTCTCCTTTAAAGGATTACAGCAGCACAGGAGTAAAACCTCCAGAGATTGACATCTGGACACAGAGGGACAGGAGATAGGTAAAGCAGGCTCAAAAGTTCACCAGAGGCCAACAAGGACATCAAAGTCACTTGAACAAGGTGAAATGCAGCGCCTGGAGAATACAAATGCTGAGCAGCTTCATTTGTCTGCAACATGGAGAGGCTTAGAGCAGCTCTGTCTCGAGTAGGACAGTTCCTTCAAACGCACGTTAAGACTACAGCATGCCCCCAGGCAATGGCTCCACATTACAGGATATGAAATATAATTTAAGCTTCAGATGGCCATGCGGAAACGTAATGTACAGCTCCAGCATCACCGGCACCCTTCATTAAAGAGAGCAGAAACGAATATAAAACGGATAACGTCTGTAATAAGTGACATTTTAAGCTTACACTGTGTTATGTTATATAAATAAACAAATGTGGGCAATATTTATTTTTATACAATAATTGCCAATAACGCTGGAGTTCACTGCAGTAGAATACATCACGAATACACTGTCAGTAAATGTAAAAAACATTATATCGTATTACACTTTTAATTCCATCCTGGATGACTCTTTATTTCCAGAGAAAATCTCCCATTTGAACGCATTACATTGCCGTCACATTTGAAGTATTATCTCTCCATATGCACTGCCATGTTCTAAATTAATTAGCACGAGGGTTAACTCCTCTTCAAAGCTTTAAGCTTCCCCTGACACGGATTTGACAAAATTTTTTACAAAGAAAGATCGAACCAATTCTCATTCGATATGCGACCCACGTTCAATTATTAACACTGCACCTTTAATAATGGAGAGTATTTGCATTATTAAACTGCTTGGAGCATCTGCATCTTTCTTCAAATTCTGACAGAATTTTTTTTATCTGTTACACTCCCAAGAAGCATAGCCAAAGACAATTATATGAGGACAAAGGCTGCGCTCAGCACTCCCCTCGTGTACGAAGCCTGTTTTTGCTGTTCTTTGGTTGTACAGTCGTGTACAGTGTCCCAACACACTCAGGAAGAAAAAACGAGTTCTTAATCATGTGGAGTTGCTGGAATCTACATGGTGTAAACTACAGACATGAAGGCAACATCTCATATCAAACCACCTCACAACTTCAGTTAACCATCAACATTTCACAATCAGACGAGAGAAGAGCTAAAACTTCAGTGCAATAGCCTCAGAGCTGTTTTCCTTTGTTATCACTCCTGCTTTTTTTCCCCCCACCGCTTCCTGTCTCATCTCCTGACAATCCAGACATTAAACAAGGTGCTATATTCCATCATGTGACTTCGAGTGCTCTGCAAAGCTTAAGGCAAAAATGAAGACAAACAAATAGCAGATGTATTGACATTGAATTCTCTATATGGCTGAGCTTTGTTTGGCTTCAGGAGAATGGAACGGTAAATTGCATTTTGACTGACAGCAATGTCTCCTAGCTGCATAGATCGAAACCTAGAAGAATGATAGCCTATAGAAAAACCTGGAATTAGGCCTCGAAACGACACAACCTACATACTGTTCAGTCTGGAAATTGCTGCGGGTGTTCTTGCCTGTGTAAATAACTCGACTGCACATAATAACAACACAGAATAACCATCTAGCCCTTATTACAACTTATTACCCACCAAATCCCAGCTAATCTTAGATTACAGTCACTGTATGTTCATAAATAGTGACCCATTTCAAAATATAGCATTATTAGCTTTTGTTTCTCTGCTGGCTCAAGTCTTCTCTACTACTAACTGCTTATTTCTACAGCTATTAAAATATGCTATTATAAAATATGTTGTAATATGCTATTAATATATAACACAATGTCGTCAGATTTCTTATTTCTCAAGCAAGTAATTACTACAAGCATTAAAAAGAAGTTTAGTGAAATCTATAATGATAAAGCAGCACACAGAGGACTGTACTAATTGAGTTAATATCAGGTGTTACTCATTAGACAGCATTAGAAAACACTGTTGTGTTGTTTGCCGTGTGCGTTTGTTACTATTTTAATGAAATAGATGGTGCATGAAAAATGAAGCAAATGGTGTGTAGACAGGATATTCAGGTATATTTTTGTTTCATCTGAAGCAGGAACCCTAAAGATTTCTGAGAAATGAACAGGTCTGTACCTTTTATTTTTTGTCCCACACAGCCAAGTGAGCTACACGTTAGCTACGAGCTAGTCCAATTAACCATTAAACCATTCAATATATTAAATATAAGCCCAAAGTGACTGAGGAGCCAGTCGTCATGTCTTGATTTCCCAACAGGCTTGAAAACATCACTTCAAACTTCACATCCTGTAAGGCCAAGAAACATCACTGACTCTGAGTGTGAGCGTTAGCGGAATCATCAGCTGACCTTGATTTATATAATCAGCCATTTTGCATGCAGCATCTGTGTTGATCCATGAGATTTAAATGTTGGGTAGAGTCACAAACTAGCTAACCACATTAGTGTCCATTAAAACAGAAATAAAATCTATAACAGCAGAAGTAGTACTTCTGGATTTACTATTGATGGAGAGCAAAACAGAAATAATTAGAAATGGGCACTGAGCACCGCTGTTAGCCGTGACTCACAGGTTACACTGCCCTCTTTACGTTGCTGAAGTGGCTGACTGTGTGGGTTTGACCCAAATTTAACAATGAGAATGAGTCATCTGACTGTCTGACTGCGCCATGTTTCTAGTCCTGTGGTTCAATGGGATTTTCTATTAGTCATGTTGATTTTTTTTGTCAGTGTGTGGTTGTTGCAAGCCCATGTCCTCTGTTGTGTGTTCGTGCTTTGTAATGTATGATATCTACACTGGGATCTATTGGATTTTTCACCTTTCTAACTGGCACTGAACGTACTGAAGGCCTAAGAGAACTCGATTAGAATCGAATTACAATCTCAAACACAGAAAAGAGAAAAGGCAAATATGAGCAGAGGCTGTCTGATCGGAGCCAGTACACAACGCACAACAGGTACCAAAATAGAAGATAACCTGATGAAACCCACCAACCAATCCAAATCAAAGCTTCATCCTTTTACATCCTGGAGACTGAAGCCCAGTGATAACGGCGTGTCTGTTGCCTGCGGGCTCTCAATCCGCCTCCAGTTACTGTCCACTCAGCAATACTATACAGGGATCCAATTCTCCACACTCAGGGCTTGGATATCGCTTATCCCACTGAACCCAAACCACCTCTGAATAAAACATGAGTGGTTATAGAACAAGAAGGAAGCTTTCTCATATTGCCTACCTGGAAGAGCAAATAGGAGTTTCTTCCCTAAGAGTAGCTAACGTTAGAGCTTTAGAGATAAACCAAGAGACTAGGAGGGCTTGAGGTCACAGTGGGAAGGATTTCCATTTATAAACAATGGTAATGTTTGGGAATTACATTTCATACGCATGTACAGTTCAGAGCACATGCACATACATTGAAATTGTATGCCCAAGCAAATAATAGCACCTGGAGGGGTTTATTTCTATTCCAGCAACTCTTGCTGCTATGTCAATAAATATTTTGCTTTTATTCTTCTCTACTAAATCCTGCCTCTGACGCCGCAATCGATCTGTTCATTACTGTTGCCGAGCAGCTGAGCTCTAGGCACAGCGTGCGATCATTAATTTTATAAGTGCTGCCATTCTTTCCCAGCGTACCGTTATTGACAGTTCTGATCAATAACGTTTCGAGCGCACGGTAGGTGGAGAGAGAACGAGGCCAAACGGAAGGAAAGTGTGGCGACTAGTGGGCCAGTCGCTAAAGTGTAGCTCATCCTAAAAGCCATTTAGTTAAACTGGTATAATCGGGTTCATGGGTAATGTAGAAACAGAGACTAAATGAGATAGAACGTTACAGATTTACTGGACCCTAATGTGCTGTATGAAAAAAGCCCTAATGTCGGTATGTCGGGTCCCGAAACCGCTTTCTGTGGCAGATTTTCAAGGCAAGCATATATCACATATAAGCAAATTCAGCTCCCCTGCAAACCAATATAGGTATTGCATTATAAATGATCATACTAAAGTCAGCACACAACAGATTTTCCCCCCTTTTTTACACTCACAGCACATATTTACATAACAATTGACTTGCAGTCATTCTGGATCAAGCTCGTGTCACTCCCGCTGCTGCCTGCACTTCCTTTTCGATGGGAACATTTTTCTTTCGAGTGTTGATCTATTCATTTGGGAGCGCATGCATGCCATCAGATCAAATTGATGGAACTGTTGTCAGGCTGGGAGAAGGTATTAGAAAGGCACTAGAAGTCAAAGTGAAGAATAGAAAGAGCTCCGAAACACGGGGGTTTGATGGGCTCCATTTATCCTGCGCTTACATTTTGCCCACACTGATACAAATCACAAAGGTGACGTGTGTAAAAAGAGGTGCAGCAGGAAAGGGTCTGGGGGTGTAGTGGGTGGTGTTCCCCAAAACACTGACTGCGACTGGGTAGCTAGGGAGGACTACTACTTACTTATATTTTTATTGCTGTTACCACTGCACAAGAGTCTATGAGCTGAGCTGGGTGCATTAGAGCAGCCACTACAAACAGAGATCATGGATTCAGAACCACTCTTTCTTCTTGTTTGTGCTTACCCAGATTAGAGGAGGCGCGTCCCTCGGCAGCACGGTCTTTCAGGCCCTCTGCGATACTCAGCTGCTGCTCATGGTACTGCTTGGCGCGCTCCAGGTCCTGCATGCAGCGGGCAGCATGGCCCAGACCAGCGTACGCCCTCATCTCAATAGCACGCTCCTGCAGCTCCTGTGCCAGCTCCAGTACACGTGCATGATACGACGCAGCTTTGTCAAAGTCACGCCGGTAGTGGTAGGCACTGCCCAGGTTGCTGTAAGCGCGTGCTTCCTCGCGCTTTTCACCCTGCACCTTGGCAATGTCCAGGTGCTGCTCGTGGCACTGTACGGCACTGGTGAAGTCTCCCATGGCAATGTAGACAGCACCCATATTGCCCAGCTCACGCGCCTCTGCCAGCTGGTCCTTGCGCTGCTTGGCCAGGAGAGCACACTGTTTGTGGCTAGCTAGTGCGTTGGGGTAATCACCGATGGCTGTGTAGACGTGGCCCAGGCTGCTGAGAGCTGATGATGCTGCCTAGAAATAGAGAAACAGAAATTAAGTAATGGCGCCCTATCAGAAGTCATTAACTCTCTTACAGCAGAGAGACACGTGGCAAAAGTTCTCCAAGATTACTGCTACATTCATTTACCCTCAGCTTTGTTACAGAAGATACCCGAGCATAACTGTGCAAATCATGCAGAATACTCCCATAAACCTAAGCTCCTCCAATCCTCCGAATACACTGGATGCAGCAGACATGCTTCCTAACAGGACTGACGAGACCAGGCTTGTCTCTTGGATAGCTACGCTTCATGGAAGCCCATTAGCTGTTTGTGCAAGCTGCAAGCAATATTCTCTCTAGTGGGATCTGCAGCAGCACTGTTGTCTGCAAAAGCGCTGCTTCGCACAGTGTAGAGTCTTTAATTCAATTTTGATTCTCAAGAGTCAAGAAGGTCATTAGACAGGCGTGCACACACACACACACACACACACACACACACACACACACAAAGAACACAAGGTGTTAAATGCCCTCTGAGTGTGCCTTTTCCCAGGGCTCACACAGCCAAGCCCTGTGTGCGGGAAGGGTTTGGAAGGGGGAGTTCCTGGGATGGGGAATGCTTATCACAACAAAAAATGCTCCAGCTGTCCGTTTGTTTTTTTGTCCTCTGTTATCAGCTGATATTACATCAATTTTGCTCTGTGGTGATTATCGGCTTATCAGTGCCTCCAGTAAATCTGATGTATGTTTATTGTCCATATGAAAGGCTGTATCTAAGACTGAATCATGTACGCCTATCTGAAGTGACTATCTATGGTGTGGATTCATTTTGCAAGATCAATATAAAAGCCTTAAATACAAACTTCAGGGTGAACATTCTCCCCACTGTCCACTCTCTCTGCTAGGCTGCTGAGAACAACGTCTCCCCTGGAACATAAAAAGGTAAAGAGCTTTGTTTGAGCTCTAAAGCTCAGGCTAATTCTGAAGCTGAATGCTAGGGCATCCTTAAGGCTTGCTCAGTACCAATCTCTGGGTGCTGCCTGGAACCAATTACCAGCAGACATAAGGGCTTCCAGCAGCTCTCAGTTCTCAGTTTAGAGGGAAGGCAAGATGCAAGGCAATTACCCTCCATCAGGAGCCCGGGCTCCTCCTGGTCACTGATAACCTATCTGTGCCACTGCAAGTTCACGTGCACAGGTTGTCTGTGAAGATTTTCAGTCATCCAGGCCTTTCTGACAGTCCTGAACTGATGAAGCGCCTTGTATGTCTTCTAACACAAGTACAATCACCTTGACCTACTATTACTAAACATTTGCAGTATTCGATTATAGGTTTGTCTTTCAGCACAGATGAGAGAGCATTTCATTAGATTTTTAAGCAGTTCAGCCTGAGGTGAAACAACATTCTCTACGGAAATGTGCTTATATCTCACAGAATTTCTGGGCTAGATCTCAAAAGAACCAAGGAAATTAAAAAACCTGCTCTCAGTACTGCAGGGCCAGCAGCTGTCTACAGAACTGCACTGTGTTTTCAGTGTGTTAACACTCCTGATTTGGCTCATGAAGAGCTCGATAATTAGTTAAGCCGGACTGCTGGAACTAGAAAAACAGCAAAGTGCGTATTGCTGCGGTCCACCTGGAGAGGAACGGAACGTGAAACTATTAATTACAGTGTAGATTTGATCATCCCAAGACTCGCATTCACAACCTGCTCATACTGAACATCCTGTCAACACAATGGAGATGTAAACGCTTACAAATGCATTATTTGGAATGAAAAAAAGATAACTTTTTTTTTTTTTTTAAGTTCTTTTACTGTTATTAAATGAAGATTTTCCTGGAAAATCTTAAGCGCATTAAAATAAAATGGCACTTAAAGGACCCCATTTTGACTATCAGCAAATGTGCATCCAAGCTTTGTGGTAGGCACTGTTAGCATGTCCAGGGAACCTTTTTGGATTTTTCTCGAATGTAACAAACCCAAAAACTGAAGTGAATCTTCAATATTAATAGAAACTATAGTTCTCTGAGTTCAAGACAGTGGTGAGAGCGGCCATGCTGTATGGTTTAGAGACAGTGGCACTGAGGAAGAGACAGGAGTCAGAGCTAG
>CM074961.1:6109990-6122823 GCA_037577455.1 Pangasius macronema
AAGAGGAGGTATATGGAGGTAATAAATGAGGAGATGAAGCTAGTGGGTGCAAGTGTTGAGGATGCAGAAGATAAGGAGAGTGATGGTGGAGAGTGATGATTCACTGTGGAGACCCCTGAAGGGAAAAGCCCAAAGAAGAAGAAGAAGAAGAAGATGGTTCTCTGAGTTGGGAAAGAAATTGTAGTTTTGAAAGATAGTTCCCCAGCACACTCAGTCACATTCGATAAAAAGCTTCCCGAAAAGATCCACAGGGCATCTGGCTGAGGCCAACTTCCAGTTCAAATCCTAATACAGATATAAACATAAATATCTGCAGAACGAAGCAGATACAGATATAGATAATGTCATTGTGTTACACCCCTACAAGACAAGTGCCGTTTGCCTTTATTGTTCTACATCTGTACACTATAATGATTTATAATCCCGCTACACGATGTCACCTAGAAGAGGATGGGTTTCATTTCGAGTTTGGCTCCTCTCAAGATTTCTTCCTCATGCCATCTCAGGGAGTTTTTCTTGCCACTGTTGCCTCTGGCTTGCTCATTAGGGATCTACATCTACATCCAGAGCTGCTCTGTAACACTGCCTATTGTTAAAAGTGCTACACAAATAAAACAGAATTGAATTTAATTAAATCTGAATACAAACATTTAATCTGTTTGCTTGTTTGTTGTAGTCCTGCTGCTGTATTTTTTTTTTGTCTTTTCCCAATCAACTTCTCCATTTTCCACAATGCCCACGGTCATAGATCTGTGGACTGGTTACCGTGGAAACCTGACTGGATTTGTCAGGAGCGGTTAACTGGGAAAGCCAATTTTCGATAAAGGCGGATTTAACACCCTCTTTCCTTGTTTCCTCAAGTCAGCGGCTTGGAGGTGTGTGTATGTGTGTATGTGTGAATGAGGCACATGTGGGTCTGTGCTGGCACTGAACTGCCCGTCTTCTTGACACAGCGCCACCGGGACTGTCGGGTTTCTATGGAATGAAACAGACGATACACACACACACACACACACACACACACACACCCTACACACACACCCCCCTTTCAGTCTGCTAGAAGGGCTTTTATGGTGCTGGAGGAAAGCTTTGTTCTGCTCTCACAGTTGCTCCACTTTTCAGGTCAAAGGTAAGTCCTGCAGGTCTGAACCTCAATAAAAGCAATGAAATGATAGTGCTAGGGTGAAATCCATCAATCTCAGGAGTCAACCACTGAGAAATATAACGGCAACAAGAATGGAATATTAAAACAACAGAATTATACTGGATTAAAAAACTTGCACTAATGCATCGTCTTTATCAGGTAACAAGAACACTTTTATTTTTTTTTAATTTAATAATATACATTAAAAAGAGGTTTGAAAGCAGCAGCAACGACGACGTTAGGAGTATAAATGTTTCCTTCTGAATTAATGTGTGTAAACGTTTGCATACCTTTAGGACACAATGAAAGCCAAATAAAAGGAATATGAACAAGACGTTTAGTGTGTGGCATAAAACGGTGAAAGAAAACCCAGATTTCCATAAATATCTGATTTCTTATGAGTTTGTTTCTCTTAGATTAAATAATACCAAAATAAAAATGATTCTTGGTAGTGAGACTTTTAGACTCGCTGTAGATTAAAACGGAGCTTCACACACACACAACTTCACGCTTCACGCTTCCTGCCTGATAAATTAGACTTAATCTCACGGGCTGCTCAGACAAACGCAGGTCACTTCTCACGTGGCTTACTGTCTTTCCCTGCAAAACTTCACAGCGACACACACCATCAAGAAACTGCTGGGTCACATCACCCAAAAAAAGCCTCTAAAAGCAAAGTCTTGTTATTGCGTGAAAGTAAAGACCAGGCCACATGCAGGTTCACTTTAGTTTTGCCCCATGAGGAAATGATAAAAGGTCAAAAAAAAAACTGTCTCAAAGTTTATATGGACGAAGATAAATCTCAGCTTATACTTCTTTTACGATGGCATTCATTATACACAGTGTAAATGAATAGAGTATATATTACATAACGGTGTGTGTGTGTGTGTGTGCGTGCATGTGTATACATAGTTTGTTATTAGACAATCTGTAATATAGGACAAAGTTAAGAACCAGGAAAAGAGGAGGAGAAACTTTCTTTTGTACCTAACTTTACGTCTCTTCTTTCACATTTTTTAAATCTCTCTTTTTGTCACACACATGTCCAGGTTCATGCTCGGTTGCTCTGGTCAATGGGCTCGTCGAGTAAACAGTGTGTGCTTCCTGGAGCGATACTCGTGTCTGAAGGCCCAGTGGAAGACCCTGCTGTTTTTCTTGGGTGAGCATGAATCATCATCTCCGCTCTCATCTCACACACACACACACACACACACACACACCCCTGGCAAAGTCATCTACGCTGAAGCGAGAGGAAAGGGAAATGTGGGAGAGAAGGCAGGTCAGGAAGAAGGCCCGTTCAGATGATATCACTAAATACAAAACTCAGGGACTAATAATACACTTCGCTCGAGATCAGGAGTCTGGACACTCGGAGCCTCGTTTCGTTTCTAAATGAAAAAGGGAAAACAAGAAAACGGCTTTTTATTTTATTTCTGTTTTCCTTGCCACGCAGTAAGACAGGAAATTCATTTTTCATGACTCCTTTTATACTTGTTTCACCAGACAAAGTGGAGAAATAAAATACTCATGAATATAAGATCTAAATGTGAAAAAAATGCTCATTGAACAGAGCAGTCTACAACCTTATATTGTTTTTTAAAATATATATATATGATGAAAATGGGATTAAAAGATATAGAAGTATATTCTGGGTGATGTATATATAGTCTCAGATTGCAGCCTGTGGGGAAATGCTGCTGATGTTTTCAGCCTCCATGCTCTCCCCCTTTACCGTCACCCTCCTGCTATTTTTAAAATGCATGTAGTGATCCATATTAGCAGTACGTCAGGCTAACGCTAACAGCAATCACAGCACACAGTAATCGCTGATACACATCCAGGTCACTCAAGATCATTCGTTAATTTTAGCCTAAATGAATCAGAAATGAAAGAAAAAAAAAAACCAAGCGAAGGGAAACTGTTCTGAACATCTGATCATTAGCATATAATATTTCATTTTGAAATGTAAAACGAATAAATGCAATGTGCACAGACTATAACCGGATACACTGCTATTAAATTAGAGGACATGTCCTGGGTGATTGGGACATCCATCATTATAAAGTAAACACAAGGGGAGCGTTAATGGCGTGAGGCCCATTTAAGAGTCCCAGAACTGGTTTTACAGAAATCATAACAAAACAATATGAATCTAACTTTGTGATCTTTACCAGTGGCTCCCACTAATTGGATCGCTGTTCCTTCAATGGATGATTTATTCCAGGGTTATTGCTATTGATCCGAAGGCCATCTGTACGAGGGTGGGAAAATCCATTACGTGGTAGGATGAGGAAGACGAGGGTAGGTGCACCAAATTAGAAGAACAAATGAGGATGGCATTTAAGCACAGAACATTCGCAGCTCGTTAGGTTTTTCATCCAACGAGGATGACTGACGAATTAGTCACGTTAACCGATAATTAGTTTACCAACCGAGTTAAACATATCATCTATTCATCTCAGTACTGGGACAAGACATTCCAGTGGGCAAGAAATTAATGGCTGGCTCAATAGAGACTTAAGGCGAATCAATAGAACATCTCCATTGGCGATCTGTAGTGGGAAAGCAACATAAAGAGCATTAGTTCAAAAAAAGACAGAGACCTTGGTGGAGAGAGAGGCCGGAAAGCTCATTAAAATCCAAAACACTCTCTGCTGGTGTGTGAGACAGCTACAAATCAAAGTGATGAGCAGCTGTGGAGCGCGCTCGCTAACTCAAATGAGCTATTTCTTCGTGCACATGCACCATCGCAGGTCTGTGCACCATCGCAAATGACGGAGTTTTCACTGGCGCGTGGCTGAGGAGAGCCAGTCACTGATGCACGTTCATGTGAAAATGTGAATTATTGTTTCATAATAAACGCATTAAGAGTTAGCAAACCAGCCAAGACCTTATAATAGGTTTGGGTTTGAGGCTGAAAGGCTTCTGCTGAAATGGATGCGAGAGAGTGAAACGGCGAGACAGCGAGAGATAGAGAGAGGGGAAGGTACAAATGAGTGATGCGTATCACACGCCTGCCGCTGCGCTCGGTGGCACGACTCACACTCTCTACACACTCCGGGGGGAAATGACTCTTAGATCTGAATTTACCTTCAGGAAATTATTCTGACAGTAAATAAAACATCTCAAGTGCAATAAATAGAAGGAGGGGGGCACAGAGTGAGGTACGTGATTGAGGGAGACAGACAGAATGTGTGTGTGTGTGTGTGTGTGTGTGTGTGTGTGTGTGTGTGTGTGTGTGTGTGTGTGTGTGTCAGCCTTGGGGACTGCCACAGTAGCAATAGTATGCTTTGAGAGTCAGGGGGAAAGAGAATGTAGAGATGAATTATTTAAACAGCTTTATTAGCATGTCCTTTAGTGATTTCTCAGGCTGGCTGTGTTGGCTTGAGCAGCGAGTTATTTCCTGCGGGTTGGGTGGGGAAAACAACTGCAACTCACATTCTGAATCGCTCACAGTCCACAATGGCATTCTTCATGCATAACAAACCCTGGAAATGATGTTAAAAAGCCATGAACAGACTCAAACAGTCAACAGCGAGGTCCTTTACAATGCTGTCAAACATTAGTCTTGCTTCTCACTTAACACAGCTGAAGCTGATAATTATCATTAGAGAAAGTCTCCTGTTAACAAGAACACCACATACGAGGAGTGAGAAGATTAATCAACACATGCTGCCTTCACAGAGGAGTCAAAGATGTTAGACTACAATAGTGTACCCAGTAGTCTGGTTGCGGCAGGGAAAAAAATATATCTGAATTATGTACTACTATGTGGACAGCCTGCTATAGAAATCTGCAACTCACTGCTCAATCCTTCAGTCATACCAGAGCAATGTGGCAGAATCAGAATCAGATTTATTCGCCAAGTGTGTGCGCAGACACACAAGGAATTTGTTGTGGGTTTTTTTAAAGGTGCTCTTGGTACATACATACATACATACATACATGAGAAAGAAAACATTTAAATAGTAAGACTTAACAATAAAAAATAATGATGAGTATGAATCTGGAACGGAAGATTCATGTCCAGATTTATGCATGATTTACTCTATATACAGCTGTATAAATAGAGATATGCATATGCATTTACATAATACTTGAGAAAGAGGCAGTAATTAGAGATGGAGGATGAATTACAGAAATGAATCACATGGCTGTGTTGGCTGTTTAAGCTGGAGACGGCATGGGGGAAAAACTGTTTTTACGCCTAGACGTTGTAGTGCACAGAGATCTGTAACGTCTGCCTGAAGGGAGGAGTGCAAACAGGTTGTGGCGGGGCTGAGAGGGGTCTGTGATGAGGTTAGCGAACCGTTTCATGCTATAATATCTCTTAAATAACTTCATAACACCACTAATCCTCTATATCTCAATCTGGTCCTGGGCAAAGTGATAAACTGGCATGATAGATGGCTTCTCTGAAAGTATCTTGGGCATCGTCATGTCATACATCAGCCAGGTTTATAATACTGACAAATTTATTTTTACTAATAAAAATACAAGTAGCTGATTTCCTTCTCGCCCCTTTTGAGATTGAGATCATCATACTGGCAATAAGATAGCTATTTTTGCTACTAGAATTGAAGCAGTCCCTGCAGACCTGTCTTGGTCAAGACATTGGGCAACTCTTCTTACTTGGGTTCGATGTGTCGCCATGTATGATCTGGCAGCTCTGACTAATGTGTGCAAATCAGCCCTGAGTAATCTGACTTGTATACTGAGGTGACTCTCACGGGACACCAAAGTGACCCTGGATTGCAGGGGCATGGAATCTCAAAGCCAGCATGGCCAAATGGATGTAGTTCCAGCTGCACAAGCACAAAATTGGTTCTTGGCGATGCTTGTTTTCTTGTTTCATTGTCCTGGAACATAGTCGGTTTTTTTGAGTTTTTTAAAGGTATGCTTCCAAAGACAGACATTTTAAATCAAAGTCCTGCTTTTCAGCCTCTCTCTGGTTGGCTGGTTTGGAGATGCATGCAGATCACCTTGTCTCCTCTGACAGCTACTGGCATCAGGATAGTGCCATATTTCACCAAGGAGCAGGCAATCCAGAACACATCCATCCTCCTTGACCACATTATGGCGCTTGGTCTTGAGGTAAACTCAGAAAAGTCTTCCCTAACACAGGCGAGGGCCACACAGTTCATTGGAATGAGGCTAGATACACTGAGAATGCTAGCCACTTTGTCACCCCAGCGTGTGGGGGATATTATTATGCTTGCCAGTCAACATTCAGCCACGCCCATCTGAATAGTATCGGCATCTGTAGAGGATGCTAGAACTGAGACAGGAACGTGTCCTTGTCTCAGTGATAGAAGCCCAAGCATTGGGTTGCTGGTAATGCAGGGCATTCCTAACAGACGTGAGTGATATAATCAGAGAAACATAACAGCCATGAAAGCCTCCGTTACTGGATGGGGAACAATGTGGTGCAGCAGTGGTTCTGGAGGCATGTGGCCCCTCGGTGTACATAACATTTTATTCTGACTTTTATTCAGGAGCTGTAAAACAGCAAAAATTTCCAACTACACTAAAGCTCTGCGTATAAGCCATGGAAGCACCACAGCACCACACTCCTCTCTAGGGTTTCACAGGCTAATTACTTCCCTTTTAACAGGGAGCGAGGGACCTCCACCTGCCACGGTCACCTAGGAGCCTGTCACAGAACGTCCACCTTGAGCTGGAGTCTGTTAATGGGCTTGTACCTTGAAATGGGTGTCTATGAAAAGAGCCATTTTGCTAGCAATCTCTTCAGCTAAAAATATTTAGGAAGTTTCCTGCTCTGGCAATAAGCTCGTCTTGCACACGTTCATAGCCAGATGACTTGGAGTGACCATGTGCCTGAATTCCCCATTTCTGCCCATGATCACATCAACCAATGTTGTGAATCAGTCTATCGGCTTTAATGAGCCTGTAGAGCGCTCCTTAATGTATCGTGTTTGCTAGAAGAGGTTAGCATGCATGTGTGTGTACATAAGGACGCTGTTACACAGGCTGTTCAAATTACCACAGTTACATATGCGACTAGCATTCACTTTACCAGCCACAACAGTTATCATCCAGGGTATAACCAGTGTGTTTACTGTCCAACAAAAGCTTGACACAAATGCTCACTTGTTTTTCGTTACAGAAAGGGTATAAACATCACTGTTTTATTCGTTATGTCGTACCACACGTGATTTTCGCATTCAGTCACTCCCACCTGGGAGCAATGCCCAACTATGGAGTTGTCAATGTAGAAATCCCTCTATATCTCTTTGCATTGTCCTGTTCAGTATGCACTCCAGTCTCCCTCTGGCTACTCAGTCCCATGCTGACACCGTCCATCACACCTGTCCCTGTGATGTCCCGAGCACAGCAGGACATGGCAGTGGATCGATGCACACGTATAATAGCTCCGGTTTTGTCCGCCCCCTCCCTCTTCCATATAGCCTGGGCTTTCTGTGCCTGCTGTCAGAACAGCAGCTGCTCTCAAACACTATGCTGTTCTGTATATAATATTCTGGAACAGTAAAATCTGCCAAAACGTGTTTTTTTGTTGTTGTTGTTGTTGTGGTGGTGGTTTTGTTCAGAAAATGTTCAAGAAAACAGCATTGATTGTAGAAATAACTGAGAAGAGCAAGTGTGCTCATATGAGATCTGTGAAATCCTGACTTACGTTCCCATAAAACAGCACCGGAGCTGCGATTGCTGAGATTTTGTACACAATAAAACAAAGGCAAAGATTTTGTTAAAAGGGCCTGCGTCACAGGGTTGCCTAATTTTATTCTCTTCTGAGCAAGAAACGGTTACTGAAAGCTTTGTGGCCTGACAGTACGTTTACTTTTCACTCCTATGACAGGAGTGTGAAAGCCCATTTACTTCAACCTTCAAAGAGATGCAGAAAGAGAGGGCTTAAAATACAAGTCATATTTCATAAACCATTTTCTGATAACTTAATTTTGGGTTAAAGCTCCAGCCAAGGCTGTGGACACTGGAGGTTTTTATAAAAGCATATAAACCGCATTTGTACTGGGAATTTTGCCAGGAAAATTTGCCTTATCACCATAGAGTAAGTCAGTTAAAGTCAACATATTCATTCTTCCTGATGTTAATGACGAGCAGGTGAAGCATAAGAGAGGAGTAGTAAACTATCTGCATGGTGAATCGCTGTTGTTACAGTTCCTGAATGTCATTTTATTTCCAGTTTCAAGTAATAAAATCACCTGGAAATGAACATTTCTGACCATTTGTACTGTTATGTGAATAATTAAACTCGCATAGGAGAAGCATTTAGGTATGAATTGGAAGATTTACACAATTTAACAGGGAAGAAAAAAATTCAAAACAAAAAAACTTGCAAAGGACACTAGAAGATTAGTCCGCTAGATGTGAAACGTCTGATGAAACAACGGGGAAAAAGAGGTCAAAGCTAATTACCTGTTATCCATGTGTTTCATTAGCAACTCATTAACCCCTCAGCAGGTATGGTACATCAGCAGCTCCTCACACAAACACACACACACGAGGAAGGGGACACACACACACACACACACACACACACGCACACACACGGCACTGAATGGCTTTAAAGATTCAGGATGGAGGCTGGACTCCAAATGACCCTGAAACTCTAAGAAACAATAGATCAGAGTTCCTTTCCCACTGTTCTCACACAGAACCTCACTGGGGAATAGATGGCCTTTGGAAGCATTCAAAGCATGCAATTAGCATCAGTGTGCATAGTTTGTCTGTAATTAGATCAATGGTTGTGATTTGATTTTCACTGAAAGGTAACGAATCAAACAGTGTTTTTTTTCCCTTGCCCACGGGCTCAGTCGCTCTGAGTGTGAATGCGGTGCTTTGCAGTCACGACATTGATAAATGCACAATGCAAATTCCTATCTACGGAGGCACTGTTAGTTTTCGGGCGCACAGAAAAAGATGAAGCAAAAAACTCACAGGGGAGATGTGTGGAGGTATGGAAGGGTTGGTGCAGCACCAGGTGAACCATTTCACAAGCATTAGCATGTACGCACAACGTATAGAGGACGTATATAGCAAGGGTAAAACACGTCGCTATCTGCTTAGTGCCGCATTTCTAATGAATTTAATTGGATCTTTTTCCCAAAATATAAAACTAGTAGCCAAATTTAAACTACTGCAACCCTAACCAGGCAGACCCCAGTCCCAATGGAGACTTTTAGTCTCAAGTAGATCATGTGAACCTTTTTGGCAAGCTTTCCTTAAAAATAAATAATGTATTCAGCTACATTCCTAGTATAGAGAGAATCCCAACAGTGATTCTGTCCACTGATGACAGTAAGAGACTGAAGAACGCAACTAGAGGAATCGAATCTTCACCGTAATGTTTTTGTAAAGCTAGTTTGTTCACGGACACCATTTCCTCTGCGTTTATAAAGCTCTGAGTTGTGCCACTGAGCTTGGAATTGCTAACGTCGTGATAAGATGAAGACCACCAAGCAGTCGGCCGACGAGTAAAGCCGGAGTCTGAGCCTCTAAACCCTGAACAATCATGCCCAAGGTTCTGCCTCTCCCTCTGCACTGCAGTCTTAGACATGCCCTCTTAGCTCCAACATGAGCGCAACAGTACTCCATTTTGCTGCCTCGCCGGACAAGGCTGCGGCTTTCACAGGCCTTGTTCACAGCTGAATGTGCCTGAAGTCTAGTGTCTGTCCAGGAGGTTTCCTCACCTGCCCATATTCAACAATGTGGTGAACAAAGAGAAAGCAGAAAAGGCAATCGCAGTTAGACTGCCTTTTGTCTGGCTTTAGCTCTGACAGTTTAGAGAAAGCAAATTATTAGACCAACTGAACAGCAGTCTCATTTAGGACTGCCCACATACGACAAAACAATTCTAAATGTGCAATATTACCTCTGTCACGACCTCAGCGTGCGGGCTGAGGGAAACACATACCTAATCACATTTCCTTAAAACACCAGAGAAAAACAAATTGCTTAAGCGAGCCTATAATGAATCGAACAGCAGACGGTGCGCTGCTGTAATGTGCTCAGACAGGCAGCTGTAAAACAGAAAATCTTGTTGACAATATTTTTTTTCTCTCTGCCTTGCATGAAGCAAAGCAATTCCTCTGGAGCGATTCTAGCATGATGTGCTGGAGGAGGAAAGAGGGGGAGGCCTCCTATAAGCCCTGCATGTAAACAGAGGAAAATGAGTCAGTGCGAGTGAGAAAGAGAAGGAAAAACGATGTGGCGCATAGGGCCAGCTGGGCTGACAAGTGATTGATTTCCCAAAAGAAGCACCAGGCTGCCATGCAAAAAAAAAAAAAAAAAACCTACAGCCCTTCGCGTTAGGGGTATTGGGGAGGGGGCTCGGCTAATCCGGTTTGCTCATCTTTGTGTGGATGTCTACTTTCGGGCCTTCAGTAATCCATTTCTCTTTCTATCCCCTGCTAGCGTTTTTATCAATTTGGATGGCAGAGAGGTAGACGGCTGGCCACCACGTGAAGAGTGGAGGAGAAGAGAAGAGATCTAGTGAGCTTCCAATCAAACCCTTTATGAGTGCATGGCTTTCATCATATTCGCAGGTCTCAGTGCTGCATTTGATTCTTAAAGGATTCTTTCATTTTATGAATGGAATGTAGGCTGAATTGGTAAGAATAAAGTTCTGTCTGCTGCATTTACTGTGCAGAGCAAGAATCTCCGGAGTAGAGCGACTGAGGGAAGGAGATGCAGACTATTCTTTGCCCTCTATTACAAGAGCGCGGGAAGTTGGGAGATTAGGGGATAACTCATTTTAAACACTGTTATGCACCCGGACAGAAAATGAAAGGACTGAAATTAAAATAAGAGATAGAAACGTACTATGTGCAGAGAATGAGAGTGAAAGGGAGAAGGCCCAGTCAGAACAGAGAGCCTGGCAGAAGCAGAATGGACCCTCAGCTGCTGTGTTCTTTGGCTGTGTGTCAGCAGAAGACGCCTTGTGTAACAGTGTTTCCTCAGCGTGCAAGAATGCAAATCCTCCCCTGGGATGGAGCCTCATGTTTTATAGAGCGCAACTTTACAGAAGTGTAGCTCGCAACTCTAACGATGCGCTGACCTTTTCCACAGAAAGCTGCACTCCTCTGGTCTGTGGTTGCGTGAAAAACTCAGCCTCTCTCCCTGAACTGCACTGTCTCCTTAAGATCAGCTTATTAATGGCATGACTCACTGAGCCAAGAACCCTCATCCTGCAGATTAACTATGACTGAACTTTACGAAGGTCAGTGCCAATTGCTGGCTCAGTCAGAAAGAAAGTAGAAGAGAAACAGAAAACCCTCAGAGGAGGCAAAATTCAGGCCATGAACATATGTGCAGTAGGAGGACCAAGTCTTTTAGCAGGTTCATCAACGGAAGGCTGGATTTAAAACAGCACCGAGGCCCAGAGTCTCATATTTCCACCCTTAGGAATGGAGAAAAAGAGCTGATTCCATTCTTTGGGAGGTGGCCTGTTATAACTCTGCTTTTGAAACAAAACACAAGCACATACACACACACACACACACACACACACACACACACACACACACACACACACATACACACTGCATGCTAAACCTAAGCCAGCAAAAGTCAGGCATGAACATGCAAAAAGAATTTTGTGCACTGCAACAATTTGACGATTAACACGTGTGACACCGAGAGGAAGCTGTGAAGGTTCTTTACAAGTGTGAGATGGTGAAAAATACCAAGAAATAAAGATAAAGATCAGCCTATTGATTGCTAACGAAGTGATTATCAAGGAACCCATAGGCAGTGAAGTCATGGTGTTGATCATATTACAGGAACTCAGTAACTAAGTTACCTTTATTCAGTGCCCAAGGTCTAAACTGACCTCTTTGGACATCCCAACAGACCCGACAAAACATCCAAACACTGACTGACTTATGAGTTAATCATGCCGTGCTCCAAGTTCCATTAATCCTGGAGCTCCAGAGAGCCCAGAGGGCAAAAAGAGCAGGGCCCAAGCATCTACCAAGTTCTGAAGAGAAATTGCAACCTTTGCTATCTCTGACGCCCCAATTCTACCCAGAACCAGCGTGGAAACAAACACATTGACAGAATAATTACAGGTCCTGTCTGTGCCTTAACCCTCAAAAAGACTGCTCTTGACGTCTGCGTACAAACCAACAATGTTCAGATCAGATGCTTTCACAGGCTTTTCAAATTTTCATAATTACTGCATATATATATATATTTATAAAAATCTCATAATTGAATGCTAAAAATCCATGTTCTATTGTTAGTCACCTAATGTAAGTCCATCAAAGCCTGTTATCAAAACATATGGCCAAGTGACTTTGGTTACTTGATGAAAAGAGCTATAAATACATTTTCACATATTGGTTAAATCAAGTATCTCTACCCAAATTTTTTGATACTTACACTGTGTGTCCTAAAAGTGATATTACAATATGTAAAAATATCCAACTGGCACTTCCTGGTGTCATATTTTTTGAGGCAGAATCTCAAATGGAGTTTTATTTTCCACATACACTAAATGGCCAAATGTTTGTGGACAGCTGACCATCAACTCATACGTGATTCTTCCCCAAACTGTTGCCACAAACTTGGAAGCATACAATTGTGTAGAATGTCTCTGCATGCTGTAGCATTACAATTTCCCTTCAAGAGAACTAAGAGGCCCAGTCATATTCCAGCGTGAACACGCCCCTGTGCACAAAGCAAGCTC
>CM074961.1:6127216-6174807 GCA_037577455.1 Pangasius macronema
ATGAGGAGATGAAGCTAGTGGGTGCAAGTGTTGAGGATGCAGAAGATAAGGAGAGTGATGGTGGAGAGTGATGATTCGCTGTGGAGACCCCTGAAGGGAAAAGCCGGAAGAAGGAGAAGAAGAAGAAGAAGAAGAATTATATTAGAGAAAAATGATCTGAAAATGGGAAATAATAAATATTTGGGAGGAATTAACCCTGAATCCATATGGCCTGAGTTACAGCACACTTTTCTGCTCTGTTGGGGAATATCTGTTACAGAGTGACAGCTTCACTACCGTATAGTCTTCTTATGTTGTGTATATGGTGGAGAAAAAAAAAAGAAAAAAAAAAGACATCCATATGTGGCTTTACTGTGCAAAAAAAAACGACTGCCTTTTACTTGTGAACAATTTCAGTTTTCTATTTCAGCATTCATGCAGTGCTATCCCGCAGAGGAGAAAGAGAGAGGTGGGGAGAGAGAGAGAGAGAGAGAGAGAGAGAGAAGGAAAGGGCTAGAAGGAAGAGGAACAGCAAACAGTCAATACCTCAGCAACCATTAATCTCACTGACAACAGCACATTCGCTTGTGTGTTGGGGCTGTAATCTCTGTTTGTCTGCTGTCCCATGCCTACAAATACTCGGTGTACAACTGGACTTCACAAAGATATACATGAATACACTGCAGAGATCAGGACACACACACACACACACACACACACACACACACATATTACTGTCACTCTGCAAGTTTCCATAGGTTCATGTGTTTTAAGCCACATAGTAAAACACACTGCCGAGAAAAAATATCTGACATTTAGAAACTGTTGACAAAAACATAATAAAAACATATTTAGTGTGGTCTCTTTTTATTGTCCACTTGCCACTCCACTGTGGGGGCATGTACCAATGATCTGACTGACAAGAACAACAATGAAAATTCCCATTAAAACAATAAAATTCAGTGTATCTGAAAATACCTGATGTTAGTCCTGTTGTTAATACACCACATGGCCAAAAGTATGTAACACCCATGTGCTTGTTGATCATCCTATTGCACATTTAGTAACCCTGTGCTGCTGTAATAACCTCCATCTTCTGAGAAGGCTTTCCACACACAGAGTATTAGTGAGGTCAGGCACTGATGTCGGGCGAGGAGGCCTGACACGTAGCTAACGTTCCAGTTCATCCCAAAGGTGTTCAGTGGAGTTGAGGTCAGGCCACTCGAGTTCTTCCACTCCAACCTTGTCTTCATGGAGCTCGCTTTGTGCACTGGGACATTGTTATGCTGGAACAGGATGGGCCTCTTAGTTCCAGTGAAGGGAAATTGTAATGTTGCAGCACACAAACACATTCTGTACAACTGTGTGCTTCCAGGTTTAACAGCTTTGGGAAGAACCACACATGGGTATGATGGTCAGGTGTCCGATTTGTAGTGCGATTTAACAGTATGATGAGCCGGGCAGTAGAGAAAATCTTACCAAAGCTGTTCTTATGGAATTTCATCCAACTTTCCAACACTGAAGCAAATCAAGCCTTTCCGGTTACTTACACGTTCCCAAAGGTCTTGTGGAATCCATGAACGATCAGACAGAAGCGAAGGTATCACAAACACAAATCCTTCACTCGGAAAAAGCAGGCCGATCTCTGAAAGGCTGAGTGAGTTCAAGATTCATTTACAAATAACTCTGAATGAAGAATACATGAAAGTGTCTTTCAAAAAAACTCTGGTTTTTAGCCTAAACATTTACTGACTGTCCCAACAACTTCTCCACTTAAACCTCCATTAAAGGAGGGTTTGAGTAAACTGTTTTTTTTTTCATCGCAGGGAAATGTGTTGAAATTCTTGTCCATGTTGCCTGCACACACACTACAGATATGGCAGATGGAGATTAAGTTGAAAATGAGGCAGTACATAAAATAAAAAAAAACTGCAATAAGTGTTTTTACACATGGAGTCAAGCAAAATGCTTGTAATGGCAGAGGTTTCACATTTTACTCTTGTGGGGATAATGTAAAACAGCACACACACACACACACACACACACACACACACAGAGTTCCTGATTAGTGTAACAGAATGCATAAGGTTATACTACATGCCATTAGGAAGAATTTCTGATGAAGAGCCCAGCCTGCCCTACAGCCTCACACACACACACACACACACACACACACACACACACACACACACACACACACACACACACTCGCATGCACGCACACACCATGGCTACTAATGACCTCCAGAACAAACACACTCTTGAACACACTTGCGCGAACACACGTATATATGTACACATGCTCGAAAGCGCAGAAAATAAACACAGACTTCATGATGTCTCAAGTGAAACGCACACGGAAAGAGCTTTAAGCAAATTTAAACATTGCTGTACGGTGACCAAGTACAATCATTTCCCTCTTCATGCCTGTCACAGAACAGGATGAGATTTTGGTAAAAGGCCCCAAATGAAGCATGTCTTTCCGGGATTTTCTTTAATTGGGCGAGTGACAGTGACTGCAAGTCACAAAGAGGCCAAGACTCTGAGACAATGAGCACATTCTAACCCGACAAAACCAAACCAATTACAGCTGCCGTCACATCCGATATCGCTGTGTCTAATGAATACATGAAAATATGCCATTGAAATGAGATTAAAACGTGCTCGGCGTCACGCAAATTACTGGCGAGCACAACTGGCGGGTTTCACGCGGTGCGACAGCTGCGTGGGTAAAGAAAAGACGCAGAAAAACACGCGAAGGATGTTATTTCAGCGCCGGCTGTATTTACGTCCCTCACTGTCGGCGTGAAGGCTGCAGAGTATTTTGCAATGAAGTATCTGCCTTATTTCATGCTCTTTCATCTCTGCTTTAAATCAGGGCTTAAGAAGAGACAAAGCTCTCAATGAGGGACACCAATTATACAATCCATCATGTTATTCCAGCGGCCTCTCTCTATCTCAGTTCATCCTTTAAACCGCAAGCCTCACTTCATCGAAACCATTACTGTTATATGTCTGTGTAATGTGCAGGGGTACAGAGCAGGGTTTTTTTTTTTCTTCCTGATTCTATACAGCTTCCTTACTTCCTCCGAGCTTTCCACTCTCCAGAGCTTTATCTTTACCGTTTGGAATATAAGTGTCTAACGGCATAAAACGTTTAATGTTTTCTTTTCTGAGGTCTGCGATTTTATTAGCCAGAAGCCCATGCTGTGAATATTGTGGGTTCAGAGAGGGGAGGGGAGTGCAGGGGAAACGTGTTGATGTATAGTCGTGTGCGTTGATGTCGAATCTGTAACGTGGGGAGCTTGAGGGAAGAGATCAGATTTCTCTTGCAGGAAAAAATAAAATAACATGACGTTGTTGGCTTGGACTACAAAGACGGGGTGACAAAGCGCTCTGCTTTGGGAAAGTGATTCACTAGCCACACACACATGGCTTTTAATTTTCATGGCTTTATTGACACAGACTGCAAGCCTCATTTCACTCTCAAAATTCTCAATGCATCAATACTCAAGACCAAACTCCATTATGCTCACACAAAGCTCGAACTTTAATTAATGATGCAGTCACATATTATACTTAATGAGCCAATATTCAATAATCTGCAGTGAGAAAAAGTTTTTAGTCAACGTGAAAATCTCTCTCTCTCTCTCTCTCTCTCTCTCTCTCTCTCACACACACACACACACACACACGCACACAGATTGTACCATATACCTGACTGTCTTCATCCAAAATATCATTCAGCATCATGAGAAATGATTCGTTTTATAGCAGTGCTAAAATGCTGCTGTGTGTGTGTGTGTGTGTGTGTGTGTGTGTGTGTGTCCTATACATGCTGCAGGTGTGTAAGAAGGGAACTGCAGCATGATTGTGAGCTGCAGTAATTAGAGAGACACGGGCCAGAAGTGTTTATGAAATGAGACCAGGTGCTGCGGAGCAGATGATGCCATTAGACAGCACTGCTTACAGGAGCCTCGCCCATCAGGAGGTGTGTGCCAGTGATCACACACACACACACACACACACACACATACACACACACACACACACACACACGTGCCTACTAAACATAATACATATGGACATGTGCATAACACGCAAAGACATTTCTTTCTTAGAGTTGGTTTATGTATTTGCAGTTAAGCTCAAAATTGAAGTGGGTGGAGCTTAAAGGCCCATTAGATATTTTGCTTTGAAACAAGAATTTTGTCTCTATACGTCACAGTTCCCAAGACATGACGCAAAACACAAACTGCCCCATGAGTAGTCAATCTGACCCATCTCATGTGTCTGAACAGCAGAAAGAGTACTACTTATTGACCAAGTTTCCTGCCACTCCACACCACCAGAGGTCCCCATCATCTGTGTACTAACCCACTTCCAGCTCACGTAGCTCACCTGATTCTCCTCACCATATAGACATTAGATTCCAGTTCATCTTTACGAAGTCTTGCCTACTTTGCAGGCTGGAAACCATTTATTATTTCACATTAGACTCCCTGGTATTCTGAACCTCAGACTGTGTGTTGTCTTTGCTGTTTTTGCCTGTCCCTTTGGATTACTTCACAGTTGTTTGCCTTTTTGCCTGACTATGATCTGGTGTCTTGTTCTTTTCAACAAACTCTCCACTTGGACCAACACTAGTTCCGTGATTGTTACACTTTTGGCTGCATGATTCATTTTAGGGAAGAAGAAAAAAAAATCCATACAAAAGCAATTAGGATCCAGCACTGCTTGGAGAAAAGAAGGAGACAAATCTGAACAAAAACAAAAGCTTGGTCCCCTAAACCATCCTATCCATTACTATAGGTTCTTGGACCCCTAATAATAACGAGCAAATCTTTTAAACACTTATTTATTTAAAAAATCCAATAACAGGCGTCCATTAGCAGTCCACAGCCACCTGATCCTTACACTGCAAATACAATCTGCCTTATTTAATGCTCTTTCATCTCGGCTTTAAAACAAGGCTGAGATACAGCTCTCAATAAGCAAGCGAATTATACAATCCATCACATTATTCCCGTGGACTCTCTCTTTATCCGTCATTCAGTCCAGTGCAATATTTTTTTTATAGTTTTCTTTCAGCAGCACCACTAGACCAGCCGAGCCAAAACAACTCGCGTCCTTCTTGGAGCACATGTGAATTTATTATTCATGACACTGAATGTGGAAACACTGACAGAGCTCAGACTCTCCCTCTTGAGCCACATGCAACATATATATATATATTTATAAAAAAAAAGCTACAGGTATAGTCTTGAAATATTTAACTGAACATGGCATAATCGCTTCTCACAGCCAAGTGAGCACACGCTTCCACCCTCTACAGGAGCGATGCTCGCAACGTATTTTACGGTTTAGTGATTCGTTCATAAATTACGGCATTTAAATGTGTCACTTCTGCCTAACACACAAATCTTCATTAAAGTCAGATTATAGTAAAGTGTTCTTCACAGTGCAACTCGACTAATCCTAGCAGTGTACAATTAATTATGCTTTAATTGTGGTCAGGATTTAGGGGCATCCTTAATTAATTAAACGTGGACCACAGTGCAGCCGAATCCTCGATTCTGATTGGGCAGAAGGTTGATTCGTTTTCTGGAACAGCAGCTCTGACAGTAGTGCTGACTTCAAGACAAATCGCAGGTTTATATTAATGCGCTCGTCCTAATATGTTCCAGTTTTAGAGTAACAGCTCATTCACAGGGACATGAAGGATATTTGATATGGGGATATTTTCTGTTAGGAGGTGTTTATTTTGCGTTTTTCGGAAGGAGTCTCCATTACCGCTGCTTTGTAACAGACAGACGTAAAGCTGTAATGTGTATGTGTGTGACCATACACATGAGCAGGACTGTCCAGTATTCTCTCACAGGTTTCCCCTCAGAATAATATGGAAGTGCCATCACTTAAGAGCACTTTTCTCCGCAGTACGCAGTTGCATCATCCACTCCTGCTCCACACACACATCCATCTCCTTAACTCAGCTCCTTATTGACAGATTATCAGTCTATACTCTGAGGTGCCTACTGGGACATGGTGATAAAACACAGGAGGGAGGAAAGAAAAAAAAAAAAGGTTACCGTGAGCATCACAGTGACCTTCTGAAGTGACTAATGAAGAGCTGGAGCAGATGAGGGCTGCAGTTTATCTACTTCGTCACACACACACATACATTTCCTGCCACATAAGCTAAATCTAACCTCGTTAGCTCCATCCATTCTGCCACCAGCTAGCCAGAAGTACCGTGAATCTGACACCCTCCACTACCCAGCATGCAATGCAGCCACAGTGGCAGTGTGTGTGTGTGAAGGGAGAGGCATTCATTTCTGCCAACATGTTCTGCTATGTGTGAACGTGGCCTGGCGCTTGAGCAGAGAACGCGGAGCTCTCGAAGACTGGAGGAGGGGTCCCCGTACTGCCACTCTGCACACACAGTGAAGGGCATCTAGAGGGGAAGCGAGGGGGTGGAGGCGAGGGTGGAAAACTCACGCTGTGAAAACCCTAAAGCTCCTCACGAAAGCCTTATTCATGGTATAAGTGCACATTTTTTTTAGGTTTCATTTATTCAACACAGGGAAACATTGGAAATATGTAATCTGAGGAGAACAAAAAAACGTTCCAGTTACAAGTAGTCGCTCTAACGCAGTCTAAAAACGACATGAAATAGAAATCGACGAGTGACTAAATGCAAAATAAAATAAAATTACTAGGAATAAAGAAGTATTTTTTAGCATCATTTGGTACTATCTCCTCTCTTTAGTAGTTATGAATCCCCTGAAAATGAAATTGTTCTGATTTCTTCACAGCGTTGTGGTTATTGCTGAACGCTCGTCACCAGCGAGCCCTTTCGCCAGTGATTTCATGGGTAAGATTACCTCTGCTCACAAGGCAACTTGATTAGTCCTGTACTTATCTTTGTACGTGTCGCCTAAGCTCGCAGAAAAACGCAGGTTGTTTGTTCTTTTTAGGCTAATTGCAGACTAATCAGTAAAAATGCACCGTTATGAGAAACAACTTTATTCCAGGTTTTGGGGTATTAATACTTGTTCTCGCTGTGCAGTCGAGTGGAAAGCAGACAGAGCCCCAGACTGAGAACGAGCGCAGTAACAGCCAATGAACCGAACAAGAGCGCTGACAATAACATTTATCACTTCCTGTGTAGAAAGCCGAGGCTGGCTGATCAAATCAAAAATGACTTCTTTCATAGCACTTCATAGCAATTAGTCAACAAGTCTGAGTCCACTACAAGCCAACTGTTCGAGGAACGTTGAAGTAAAATTGAAAATGAATCAGTTATATATACATAGGCTTTCTTTCTTTTTTTCTTTTTTAATTGTTTTATTTTATTCACATTTTAACACACACATGCTCTTAATAGTGTTTCATCTATTAACCAGGATCACATGGTATTGACTCAGGTGCAATGAGGGTGAGTCCATTATGGTTTATTGTCACTATGCTTTCAGTAAATTGGATTTCTTTTTTAATTATACGAGTAAATAATTAAGGAATACCGTTTGTAACAACATTTAATAAACCTGTGTCATAGCAGTTCTTGGTAGTGGACTCGTACTATCAGACCATCCTGTATACACATACATAGACATACACAAAGAACACACGCGTGCGCACACACGTGCACACACACACACACGAATTTACCTCTCTGTCCTTCAGCTTCATGGCCAGGACAAGCTGGTTCCTGTGATTGGTCAGGGCCTCACGGTAATTGCTCTTGGAGAAGAAGGCCGAGCCGAGGTTCCCATGAGCCCTGCACTCACCTGCCTGGTCACCTGCAAGAGACGACGAGTCAGCAGTTCAGACAAACACACACGCCTGGCTGTGCTCACACACTTCCTCAACTGCCATCTCAAAGACATGACATTCAATGACTCTTTTCAGAATGACAAATCATGTGAGACACACACACACACACACACACACACACACACACACACACACACACACACACTTGTGTTTCTACTTGAAAGCTGAACTTGGAAATGTTATAGGGACTTGCTGATATTTTTGCAGACAGAAGTGTAGCAGTGCTGTAATGCTGATTTCATCTGGCTGATATTTTCTGTACGTTTTCAAGATTAAAACTGGACAAGAGATTTCTGTAACAGCCAACGTCTTCCGAATGGAGCGTTTCCCACATCTGTCATATCTTATGAAAGGCTGGCAGCCGGTGAGACGAATCAGCTGCGAGTGATATGATGTGAGCAGGACAACACAAAATGCTTAGAGTGCTTTCATCCTCCAGGAGAGGATTAGAGTAATGGCACTAAGTACTGAGTTACATATAAAAAGTGAACACGGCGAGCTCCATCCAGGGGCCCCCACTAAAAGATAACATACCGATGACATCATGGCAGTGGAGTAAGAATCTCCAGCTAACACACACACAGACTCTCACACACACATTCTCTTGTACTGCAGACTTCAGGGAAGGTTTCATTGAACCTCTGTATTAGTAATGATACTCACGAGCACGCACAAACCATCACTGTTACGCACATTCTACAACAGCTGTTATATGTGTATATAATTATAATCATATAAATAAATATCTTTTATTTCAAGATCCGAATCTCCACCTGTTTAGTTATTGGGGCGGGCCTGAGACGAGCGTATTTTCATGTCTGGGATTATTTATATTTGTGTGAATAAAAGAAGTAGGTTCAAATACGAGAGAAAGAAAATAAACCCTAGTTACAAATAAAATCCGGTGCAAAGCCATCATGCAAGTTTCCTGCTAGGAAAATCCATCACTGCAGTTAAACATATCCAGAGAAAATAAAAGACACTAGCCAGACTCAAATACTTGCAGTATTGCTGAAATGGTTGCCAGGAACTTGGTGATAAGGGTCCAAACTTGATGTGCTGCATTAAAAACATTATCAGGAGATGATATGGACTATACAAAGGTTTACGACCCTATCTTCACCTCGGGTCTTGAGCTGCGGGTCATGACCAAAAAGGCGAAAGCTGTGAGTACAGGCAACATGAATGAGGTTCTTCCACAGGGTTTACTTTGCTTATTCTCCGTGATAAGATGAGAAGTTCAACAATCCAGAAGAACCTTGGAGTAGAGCTCCTGCTCCTCCGATGCCAGTTGCGGAGGTTTGGGCATTTTAGAAGAATGCCTCTCGGTCGTCTCCCGGCAGAGCTGACCCAGTGGATTAGCCACCCCGAGGCAGACCCAGGACCCGCTGGAGAAATGATATCCCGTGGCTGGCTTGGGAATATCTGAGGATCACCCGAGGAATTTTCTACTGAAGTCTGGACTGACCTCTCAGCCATCTCAGCCTCTTGCCACCGCAACCCCCACCAAGAAAAGCGGAACGAAAAAGAACACCTTCCATGACACTGACTACTCACTCAAAATCCCTGCTTCCGAGCCGTTCTGCAATGTGTCAAATGTGTGAACTGAACCATGGCTCACTCGAGTGCACAATGGCGCAGCTGAGCGCTTGCTAGGGGAAAGAAACAGCCATGATCAAACAGCACTAAGCTTTCACGTCTCAACAAAGAGTACTGATGTTGTGTTCCTGATAGGACTGCACTGTTTAGCTGTATACCTGACATGAGATGCACCTCTTCCTAGAAAGAAGGTTAAAGCTGTTGTATCTATTCAAACTTTATTTACTAAACTGGAAAATAACTAATAAACTAACCCAAATAACTCACCTTAGTTGAGTATGCATAAATGTTAATTTAAACGAGCTTTAGGCTCAGATTAATAAGCTCAAAGATAATGTGAACTATGTGTGTCTGTTCAAGGTCGATTAATACAGGGAATATGACTCTCTGTTACAGTCACTGTTACAGGACTAACTAGGAAGGGTTCTACGTGGAGTCACGAGTTTTGGGTGATAAGTTATTATTCTCGGCACGCGTTGTAAACCCTGCTCAGTCATGCAGCTTTCTCTTGTACAACATCAAAGTTAGTTGAAGTTAACAATATATGCGTGTACATTAAGTCGCTTTAAACTCAATGAAAGACATTTTCCATTTTCCCACACTGAAAACGAGGGTGCTGCTTCTCTAAAGCAAGAGAATCTAGACGAGATGAGAGGTTACTACTAACAGACGGAGAAGGGGGCTTCCACGGCGTGTCAGTTAATATCAGCGGGTTCAAAACACCTGCTCGAGACATTCCAGATGCACCTGTCAGTTGCTCATCTGTCATTTTTGCAGGGAGGAATACAAGACTGCTGTTTTTTGTCTGTTTTTGCATGATAACTCATCGCAGGATCCTCCTTTGCTCAAATGTGATGAGAAGTTCGGCATATGCATCATTAGGTTCTTGTAACTGAGCCTGACTTGTCTTCAGTGTACGCACATTCACCATGACACTACACTCCTGTCCATCGACTGACCTGACTTCCGATATTATCTACCTACGATGCCAGCAATGCTCCAGTCATCATTCTGGTATCACATCTGGGGCCTGGCTGTAATATCTGACCAACATGAGCACATGTTTAAAGAAATGTCTATGTTTCTCTTACAACATATCTAAATGTGAAATAATTTCGATTACGGGTGTGGTGAATATTATTAACATCCATTAAGTCGTTCAATTTTTTTAGTCGATCATGGTATTAAACGTATTAATAGTCTATGAATTAATTGGAGACCTTAAGTCAATTAAATCCGAAAAATGATTAAACGCTGAAAGTGTTAATTTATAGACAATGCAGAAGGAACTGTGGGGCACATATGTTAACATACCTGACCGTATATGCACCCAGACACCGGTATTAAACAGCTATGCCTGCTCTAGTAAGCCACAGATGCCTATTTTATACAAGCCAGTATAAAACACTAGAAACCGAAAAAGTTATTGATGAATATTTTTCCAAACAGGGGTGTGTTTGGTTCACTGTAGCTTTAATTGTGTCTCGTATGCCTGTGTTTCCGTTTCATTTTCAGTAACCGCTTTATCCTGGTCAGGGTCATGGTGAAGTTTCCCATAGCTAAAGGTGGGTGGTGGGAGGAAACCCAAGCAGACATGGAGAGAACATGCAGAACTCCACACAGACAGTAATCCGAGCTCAGGCTTGTACCAGGGACCCTGGAGCTGTGAGCTACCAATTATACCCGCTGTGCCACCACATCGCACTGCCTGTGTTTCGCAACCATTTAATACAGGATTCAGGTGTTGCTGGTGCACCAGGATAAAGATGCCTGATTAAAGGGCCCAGTGGCCTTCGAAACGTGTACCCGGTGCCGCACTGTGGTAACAGACGCGACATGGAATTCGGGAAATTTAAATTTTCAAGAGCTTGGTTTAACCTACTTAATTTTAACAAGACGACAAGCATCAATTCCTAGATGGCACAATTCGCTCTGCTCTCTGGGTAGGAGGGTTGGCATACTCTCTCAGTCCTGTCAATCACAGAGATACTAGCATCATGTACATCTGTGAGCTTGTGTATGCGGAAGAGGGCGGATAGCACTTTCTGAGTGTTACACTGATACACTGCTCTGTGACGCAGCATGAGCAGCAGTTTGTAAAGATGTGGTCGGTTGGCTTCACGCGTCTCAGTGAAAGTTATCCTTCACCCTGTCCAGTTGGAGGCTGCCTGAGAAAAAAGAACTTCCCCATGGTCTTCTACAAACACACATCTCTCTTTAATGAAACACCTAAATTAACACTTATCATGGACCAAACGTAGCTTCACATTTTAAAATCAGAGCAAGAAGCAATAGGCATACTAACCCTGCTAATGTTTAAATCTACAGCACTCACTCACCTAAAGTCTTGGCCACCTCCAGGTCTTGCTGCATGTAGGCGGTGCTTTTCTCTGTGTTGCCCAATGACCAGTAGGCACTGCTGAGGGCGGAGAAGACTGAGCCACGCAATTTGAGGCTGCACGTGCCAATCTTCAGCGCCGCTTCCAAAACCACCACTGATGCGCCGTGGTGGGCGGCGCTCAGCAGCTCCTGGCCAATCACAGACACCACGACGAACGGACTCTTGTCCAGCTTCATTTTCTGCAGCTGCTGATAGGTCGGTTCCAAAGATTCTGAGGGTTAGGACAAGAAAAGAATCAAGACTGTAACATATAATGGCAGCCCAGTTCCCATTCCCATGACTTAACCCTTAAACAGGCACATGGTTGGCATGACTTGGTTCAGGTTGTTTAGTCAGCCTGACAGGAAATCATCATGGCCGCCTATGGTGCAGGAGATGCTGAGCATGTGGTAAGTAATTATATATTAATTTTCAATAAAACGATCCAATTGTCTTTACATGCTGATGATGCAACTCTAATTCAAATAAATGTCAGTATATTCCAGCCCGAAGAAAATGTTGGGTTCCATGCCTTTGTCTCATATCTTTCTTTTTTCCTCTAAGATGTTATCTCCAGAAAGACTACAGAAAGACTCTATGTGTTAGTGTGTGAGCCACCTTCCCGTCTCGCCTCTGTCAAGGCCAGCATATGTGTAGAGGTGACCTCCGCCGGAGGGGCGGAAACGCAGGTAAAGTGTGAAAGTGCACAGTGTCATAAATCAGCTCATGCCACGGCCACGTGTCCCCGCGCTGCCCGCTGGGAGTGATGGCACTCCTGTTTTAGCTGCCCTTCCTTATCAGTTTGTATCAACTAGCAGGAAAGAGCTTTCCAGCTGTCCTGCTCTACTTTGTGTGGATGTGTGTGTGTGTGTGCTGGAGATGCATGTGTGTCCGGGGGTCAACAAAGCTTGTGCATTTACAGTTCTGCTTACTTTGCATTAACCGCGCTGTAGGGCCATAAAAGCCACAATTACAGGAAAACATTAAATGCTGGAAGTAAGAGAAAATAAAGAGAAATATGGAATATGTAGCATGTTTGAGAAATAAAAAGTGAAAGAATTTTCAGTTTGACTGCTGATGTTAAGGATAAGCTGTGGGTCAGGTAAAGGCAGCGAAACGTTTAGTTGCAGTCTTGCATAGTTCAGTGAAATGGAAAAACATAAGTGTGTGTTTGTGTGCTTGAACGCATGCATGCTCGTGTCTGCTCCATTACATCAACAATAGCAGCTCTGTAGTGAGAGGAAACCTGTCGTAGCGACCTACAGTTTATACAATGTGCGTGGTAATGTGTGGACATTAGGAGAAGATGTGTGTGTGTGTGTGTGTGTTGCACTGCGCTGTTAGCTGGGAGAGCACTTTGTGCACAAACACACTCTGTTATAACTGGTTTAAAGCATGTAAATGTTAGCTTATACAGGAATGTTACCTAAAGGTTAGGACAGCAGTCTTGGGATTCCCAAATGCACGTTAAAAGAGGTGAAGAATTGTGTCCAATGTGTGTATAAATAGAAAAGGTGAGGCTTCAACTCGATTTATTTGTACTACTAGGACGAGGTCTTGACAAGAACCTTTACATAGCCCGGACAAGAAGCACATACTTAAATTGAGCTAGCAGGATTGGACTGTTTACTATCTGGCATGCTCCTGGATTTGTCTCGTTCTTCAGAAAGCTTGCTGGACTTGATACCAAGACAAAGCGTTTTGTAATGATCACTAGCAGCAAATCTAACTGAGGATTTGTTAAATGACATAGGAAGAACAGGGCCCTGGATAAAGTTGGTGCAGACTGAACTGTCTGCTGCTGTTTAATCAATAAGCAATGTTTTATTTAGTATTATTAATGTAATGTGTTTGTCCTAATTATAACCGCAATCTTTATCAAGGTTACCTGCTAAAATATTCATTGCAATATATTTCATAGTAATTAGACTCACTGGTGTAATTCGCTTTAGTAATTAAAGTTAGCTGACTCTTTGGAATGGAGTCAAGATTCCTCTAATGATCTGCATTGTCACACACACACACACACACACACACACACACACACACACACACAGCAACTTCATTCAGCCTGACAGCTTTACCAGTTGCTAAAAATTTTGACACTTTTTTTTGAGAAACCGAACCTCTCACCAGATTGTCGTGCACACGAAAAACACACACACACACACACCGCGTGTGTGCGTGTGTGTGTGCGCGCGTGTGTGCGTGTGTGTGGGCGGACGGGCTGCAAATCTAGTTAACCACAAAGTGTGGCATGATAAACAAGAAAGGAGAAATGCTTATGCGGCCCGTCGCAAAGGAGCGATGGCACGGCCAGGATTTAATGATGAGCCTCTGGGTGCCTATTTTTCTCGCTCTTGCTCGCTCACATTCTCCCTCCCTCCACTCACCGAGTGCATGTCATGTCAAAAGGGAGCTTTGACGTGACTGTCTGGATCTCCGTAGGAAAGCGGCTAAATAAAGCTATAATGACAGCGAGTGACAATGCCGCCCACCTCGCATTAGTTCCTTCCCTTCTCTTTGAATTACCGTTCAACGAATCTTCCATCGCTAGACACTCACTGGGCACAGATCATAAACTGAACCAATGTAAAGGGAAGGTTACGAAAGTAAACAGATTTATGACCTGCGAATGACACGTGAACAAATAGGTCTCAGTCTCTGTGAAAGTAAACTGGTGGGGACTTCTCAAGCACTTCTCAATGAGCAGCCAGACAGCCTGCTCAGACATCCAGAGCCGTTTTCTCATAGGGCTTGGCACTAGCGAGCGGGTTTGGATGGGACGTCTGATGAAGAACGGGACGATTCAATCCAGTTCAATTCAATTCAATTAGAGTGAGGTAATCCCCTGCATGCAAATCCTCACAAGAGAGCGAGAGCTCAAACTGATAAAGAAGAAGAGGAGAGGATCAAACCTCTAGCAGTGAGATGACTCAGGCTGCCAGTGAACTGAAGAAAAAAAAAAAGATAAACAGGGAAGAAACAGAGCCTGGAAGAGAAATGGAAAAAGACAGAGACAGAGTGAGCAGAGAGTAGCACAATGATACAGTGTCAATGGAGTGGTACAGATCATCTCTCTCTCTCTCTCTCTCTCTCTCTCTGGGGCTGATTACGAAGAGCTGCTCTACATAATCTCCTCCCCAGTCATACTCGGGCATCCTTCCCTCACTTTCCGCGTGTGTGTGTGTGTGTGTGTGTATGTGTGTGTGTATTTGCCCAGACAGTTCAGGACAGCGAGGGAAATAAAGGATGTCATTAGGAGTAAAACAGAGTCATTTTGAGCACACTCCCAGGACCGAGGCTGTTTGTGTGTCACTGATTTACCTACAAATAAAACTTGCTGTTTAGTCACAGGCCACAGATGTATTTTTTGTGTGTGTGTGTCCATGACTGTATCTCTCTCACACACACACACACACACACACACACACACAGAGAGAGAGATTCACACACACACATCCCAACAGAGAACTGGCAAGCAGGCAGGCAGGAAATGTGATATATGCAAACACACACATCCACACACACACAGATTTCATCCAGTATCAGGCAGCTTCAGAAGCGTATCCCTGCGAGACAGCTCTCCTCATTCAGAGGCCTCATCCCCAGTAAACAGCGACTCTGCTGCTGCTGCTGCTGCTGTGACTGTTTGGTAAGGTCGAGATTTCACAATCCCAAAACGTCCAGTGGATAAGCAAACAAGCTGCGCTAACCTCCACATGATCAGCATATGAGGTCATGTGGGTGCAGATGGGTGATCGTGTACGTGTACAACAGGTTCATACCTACAAAATGTACTACTTCAAGAATAACTGATCATGAAGGAAATCTTTAGACGACGCTGTAAAATATAACTGAATATCATGTTCATGCACCACAAACCATACGTTTATTATCTAGCTCAACAGGAATGTAAAACTCTAATTGACGTGTCTATGACACATGACATGGATCAGGATATATAGGTTTGGTAAAAAAAAAAAAAAAACCTCCCAGCAATATAATATTGTTGCATTAAAAAAATCCTCTTTGATATCTAATTCTAAAATATACTTTATATTTATGGCAACAAAAATGAATGTATTTAGAAAAAAATAAAATCAGTGAAATTTTTTTTTTAAATGACAGAAGATTAACTACAAGTACAAATTTTTAACTACTACATTTTTACATCAAGTCAGATAATTAAAAAAGTAAAAAAAATAAATAAATAAATAAATTAAAAGATATCACTATCATAAAAATGTCATAGTCTGGCTGGTGTCTTTATTTTCTCTCAGGATGTTGATGTCTGTCATTCATGCACGATAATTAATCCACCTAGTAAAATCCGTTCTACTGTCAGCCAGCTTCTCAGCCCATGTGTGTAGTGCAACAGGTGGTGCGATCCGGAGTGTGTTGTAGTTGTGTGTTGTAGTTGTGTGTGTTGTAGTTGTAGTTACAGCACCGCACCACTGTGAAGCTACATACTGAATGAAAACTTTAGTTTTGCCAAAGTCAGTAAGGAGTACATTTTCTTTTTCTAGCTGATGCACCAATGCATGCGTTAATTAAAGTGTATATTCGTGATTTTGGTAACGCTTTGAAACCCAAAATTCAAATAAATCCAGCTCCTTCATTAAGTGCTCCACTACGACCACGCGTCCAAATACATAGCCCACTCACTGCATACACTAGTGCTACTGCTGAGTACAAAAACACACACCTCGAAGTGGGGACTTCATGGCGGCCTCCACCATGCCGACAAGCAGCTGCAGGCTCTTGGGGTCCTGAGCGAGACCGGAGGCGAAGGCGGCCAGAGCATCTGCGTGCCGGCCCAAGTACTGGAGGGCAACACCCTGTCGGAAGTATGCCTGTATTACAAAGAGAGAAAGAGAGAGAGAGAGAGAGAGAGAGAGAGAGAGAGAGAGAGAGAGAGAAAACACACACACACAAAAGGGATGTTAGATTCCTGTTTTACAACACCAGGCTAACAGTGACCAATACACTGTGGTATGTCCATCTTAAATAACAGCAGTGTGAATATGATGCTGTAGTGATAGCACAGAATAGGAAAATATTGTGATGTTGTAATACTGATACACAACACATGAGATTTCGAATGAAAGTATTGGATGGCTGATGATCTAGACTATCTATGATAATTGGAGCAAATTACACAGATACTTTATCCTTCCTGAATCACAGTCAAATCCTTTACGAATTACATTAGCAAAGCGTCTCTGGTGAAACTGATCCAGCTCAAACAGAGCTTCGGTGGTGCTGATGGAACGTGATTAGCCACAGCAATAGGTTTGCGCAATCAGAACATCTGGGCACTCGAGACGTTTCCGCAGTGACTGCTGGTGAATTACATCAGCCGAACGTCTAAAACCACCTTCAGGAACATATCAGCGTACAGCAAACAGTCGAGGGCGGATGCTTGCATCCTGTCGATGGTTCGAATGAAAAGAGGGAGACTCTGTTAGAACTGACAGTACCTGGAGGGTATAAAGGAACGCGTGGGCATAGGGTTGGAAAGAGAACGCGACTGCTCACACTCGCACGCTTGTGTTTTTTAACTTGCACTATTAAAATGTTGCTTACTTGTTGGTGATGATGAAGGAAGGCAGATTTGTGAAGCACACTAAATGTCATGCTGCTATAAATAAATCTTCTTTATACCACAGCGCTGGTGAATCCTCAAATCTGAAGGAGTGGATTCATTTTCTAGCATAGCGATTTAGCGGTTTATATTCATCTGCTCATTAGAATATATTGTTGTTCCTATAGCAACAGCTCAGCAACTTGTATGGGGGAAGCATGGAGAAAAAAAAGTGCAGTTATTTAATCGTAATCGTAATCTTTGGAATACCGCTTTGGTATAAGTGGAATAACACATGTAGATCTGCGATGTCATGTGTTTTTCCTTTTCCCGTCGGACCATAGCCATAGCATTTTCAGATAACAGCGTGGAAAATCGTACATTATTCCCTAACTAATCTAATCCGGCGCAGAATTGTGCACTCAGCTGTAACTGACGTCCTTCTGTACTACGCTGTTAGAGTCTTTTCCCCCTCTCAATTATCAAATAGTAAACTAATCATGGTGCTTATTACTGTATTCCTGTGTTTTTTTTGGTCTAAAATCTAGAAGAGAATATTCCTAGCTGTGAGACATGACTCTGGAGGACATATTAACGAAAGAAGAGCGTTAAAAGCCTAAGGGAAGACATTCGGTGCGGTCCACCTCCCACACCAGAGCAAACGCTATCTCTGCTCACACAGCTGATCTTTCGTATTTCTGATACTCCCATTAGCTAAAGAGGTAGCTCATGCAAACAATTCTAATAATGAATGAAGGCTAATGTAGTCAGTCAGTATGGCAGGGTTTGACTGAAGTATCCCTTTAACTGCCATCAGTGCTAATCAGCACTCTGTATGCAGCTCTGTTTCCGTGGTCCTGTGAGGGACTGTCTGATACATAATGACTTAATTTTCACTCAGAGGCTTGTTTCATTATGCTGCTAATGTTTGACTACAGGGCTCTCTGTCTGCAGCCTAGCATACACACACACACACACACACACACACACACACACACGCAGCTGTGTGGGACAGCCATGGTGGAAGCTCGTTCGCATCTCGTACATATCTCCTCCGGAATCTGGTATTTGTCCAGTTCCACATCACGAGAGAGTGGAGAGCTGTGGCAAGTGACACAATAAATTTATGAAGACTGGCTGTAATTAATTTCACAACGCACAGGAGGGGGCGTGACCCTTTGATTACAGAGACATCATCTCTTTTTGTGGACTGCTTCATTGAAACGAATGGAGAGGCAGATTGAATTCCACGCATTAACCTTTAGCCTAACTGTGTTATTACAGAACCTTGCAGGCCATCACGCGCCGCTCACTATTAATTGCCTTAGAGAGAGAGAGAGAGAGAGAGAGAGAGAGAGAGAGAGAGAGAGTGTGTGTGTGTGTGTGTGTATGAGAATCTCGGCTTCCCATAAAATATCTAACTCCACTGCCGCATCATGCAATTACATCTAATCTACTTTCGACATTTTATTGGACCGAGGATAAAAGTTTTTTTTTTCCTTTACACAACAGGCTTTTAAAACATCATTTTGGTTTGGCATTTGACAGTAAATGTATTTTGTCATTCTCAGAAGCCAGAAGCCTTATGCTAACTGGCAGACTTCTTCAATGTGCCAAAGCAACGATTCACACTGAAATCTACCGACTGGCCATTTAAAATGTACAACGTGTGGAGGACATCAGTGAGTTTGATCTGAACAATGATTCAGCTATCTATTAGCATTTTGTGAATGTCAAGATCCAAACATGATTTCAAATGTATGTGTGTGTGCACACGAGCACTCTAGCTTTCATAAGGCTGACCGCATTTTGAGTAAAAACCTATTTACATTTGTGTCATTTGATTTCTGCTAAGTTCAGGGTTCAATTTAAATAAGTCTCGTTAATAGTATTTACACAGAAATGTACCGTTTGTACGTAGCATAACATACGTGAAAGAAAGTGTGTGTGTGTGTGTGTGTGTGTGTGTGTGTGTGTGTGTGTGTGTGTGTGTGTACTTGTGTTCAGTCTTTTCAGTGCACTCTCAGCTCCAGCGCGCAGCAAATCTTTGATGAGTGCTTTTAGACAAATTGCACTCAAAGAAATGGCATTCACGCTCTTGCAAAGAGGATGTGCAGTTTGCTTCAGAGATGCGAGTCCATTTCTTTAAATGATCTTTATTTACGATTAAGTAATTTCCTCATCCAAGTACAAGAGGTGTTACATTCATTAATGAGCAAAAAACCTCTGCTTGCAGTTCCTCTTGCACTTTGTCTCCCACCAGTTACACTCTCGGCCTCTACCTGACCCTGTGCCATTCCCCTTAAGTCTTCTGCTTTCAGATGATACTTTCTTTTTCTCCCTCACACTTCCTCATGCACCCTGCTTCATTAAGAGCCTACACAGCGTTCAAGTTCCTTCAGAAAAGACCAAAGTGACAACTGCTCTTGACAGGCCACCATCTAATCTTCGCATGTAGTCAAGCATGAACACAAACACAGTACATAACTCCTAATCTGCCACCTTATCACACACCTTAGTGCTTTGCTGATCTGCATGTATGAACAGATGATTGGGGAAGGGGGTGCAGTGGGGGGTTAGACGAGGTAAAGTAGGTGTCTCAGCTTAACTCCATCCATCCATGAAACTCGATTTGTTCAACACAGCACTCGACGCAAACTTGCCTTTCATCCAGAAGCCTGCTTCTGAAGAGCTCTATTCATGGGAAAAGAAATCCTGCTGATGGTTTCATTTAAGAGCTCTACAACTGGAGCAGTCGTCTTGGGCTATATAGTATACTCTGCCTTCTAGTATACAAACAAACACAAATAAACTTCACACGTTTCAGCACTTCTGCACCTAAATTGCCTGTCTTGTTTCAGGAGGTCCACAGGCAGTTAAATTCGGCACTTAAGCTGCAATCTGCCTTCTCATTCAGGAGTGAAATGATTCCCGGGTAACAGCGGTGTTAAAAAAAAAAAAGCACTCCGCACTCAGAGTAAACAACTGTATAGCATTGACAATATAAGTAGTGCTACCCTGATCCATTAGGATGCTCTGCTTTGCAACTTGTTGACTGATTTTGCAACATCAATAGAAGGTGGACATGCCTTTGTGTGTATTTATATACGTGTCCCTATCCACCAAATGCCTCTTAAACTTACCGGCTGCCTAGCAACATTTTCCTGCCTCCTTCCCCCAATGCAGCTTGCCATCACTTCGCTGTGCAGACAGACAGCATACAATTAGCTCTCTAATGAAACACACTGCTCCTGCCTCAGATTTGCAGAGGTAGCCTCAGAAAAGTGACACGGTAGGTTATTTACCCCACAACGTAACTGCGTAGCTTTGTTCTGCTGAAAATCAAATGTGACATACGTGGCCAAATATGTCTGAGCCAATGGTGAGATGATATTGGTCATGCAAGAGGAGGGAGAACGCTCCAGCCTTCCCTGAGTGCATGGCTGGATCAATAGGTCCACATCAACTCGCAGAGAAGTGCATGGAAAAGGTCATACTTCAGAGCTGTAATCAATACACGCATTCCAAATTCGACGAGGCAATGTTGACAATATGTGTCCTTGTTACTGTGTGAGGTCTTTCGACGATGATTGGACTGAGACTTTAGTCTCTGAGCTTCTTTGAATGAGGAAAGAAAAAAAGTTGGCTGTACTTTTTTTATTATGATGAAGGATATATCTTATAGCCCTCAGGTGTTGCTTTATTTCTTCATTTAGCGCTTTCTGTTCTGCACTGCAAACATGTACGTGAATCTGTATAAGGGGTGGGTGATATGGAAAATAAATTATACCACAGTATGTGAAGAGTTAGGTTTGTGAAAAGTGCAAGAAAAATGCTGTACAGTCTTGCACTTCCTTTAGTATTGTGTTTGCACCGTCATGTTTCTTACTTCGTATTCATGTGTTTTTAATGATTTTTGTACAGAGAACAGTAAGAAAGATTTTTGTTATTATGCCAGTACAGTAAAACAAAAATGTAATTGAACTGAAGTGTGACATACTGTATCCTCGTATAATTTCTGCCCTACTGATTACCTGTTATACACAGCAAGAGGAGTCGAACACTTGAGGTTGGGAGTATTAGCAGATGCCTCAATTATCTTTACTTACATTAATCAAGACCAGATGGCGACTGTGCAAAAATATCCCTGGCTCGAGTTCTGGAGGAATATTAGCAACCATCAACTATGGCAGAGCTTTACATCTGGTAGAAGCGAATTTTACTTTACACACATGCCTTGTAGGTACAATGCCTGGGAGAGCGGAGACATCCTTTATTCAGAGCGTGTCAGACGTGTACACTGGAGACTCCTAACTGCTCAGCTACAGAACGTACTTGCAATGTCATTGTGACGACATAATATTTGGTGTCTTAATATGAGTGAGGTTCTTATTAATACATCAATTCAGCATGAGTGTCCACGGAGGGAGAAACTTAAACCACAGGAGGATTAAATTGCTTGAGAACCAAGACAGAAGCATCAGCAAAGCCTGGAAGAGGAGAAAGATAGGCTGAGAGTTGAAAACAACAGAGATTCTAATTTTTTGCGCACTGCTACAAAAACGTCCTAATGCACACAACCGATACAGGCTGAGCTCTTGCCAGTGACATTCCTCCTGTTAAGAGTAAATAGAGTCCATCAAGCACTTGATTTCCACCGCTATCAGATGGTATCGACCATGGCCTATGCAAACAATAGCTGCATGGTTGCTGATATAGGCAATTAAAAGAATAGCTTACAACGATGAGCAGTTTGTCTTTGAAACAACTGGCTTAAAACCACTCCAGAAAGGAGAGTAGATCATCTGGCCTGTGAACCCACAGCACTGGCATCAGTTTATTCCCAGATTCAGTTGCCAGGTGCTATGTCTTCAGCCTAGGTGACTATTTTCAAAGCTAGACGTTTTACAGTGGTAACTGGTGCCTCGTTTGTTTCCAAGGAAGAAGTGGTGCCAAGAAAGAATGACAACAAGGACTGTAACATTAAAAACAGATCTTCGTGCCTTGTAACAAGCAAATAAGTGACATCTCAAGTGCAAAAGTGCGTGACAGAGGAAGGAAAGAGAAGTGGACAGATGGAGTAAGGCTGGGTTTTATAAAGCTCTCCTCATGGCTGGTCATTGTCCAGCAACTCTGTTTCCAGGTTGCCTGGAATGCAGATGCTTAGATCTCCCAGGAGATTACCAGACAAATGCACTCTAATGCAGAACAGATGCAGCAAGCCCAAATATAGACCTGCTAATTCCACACAGTTATGTCCAAGCTGTGTGGTTAGAGGAATAGTTTGACCAAACAACAGAAACATAAGTGACAATGCATGTAGGCTTCTTCTGTTAGTTTGGAGTGGAGCCATGCTAGCTAATGTTCACTTGCAGTTAGGGAAGCTTGAGTTGATCAACTCGGTACTGCTTGATAAGCATTCAGGTACTTCAGACACAATTCTTAATGATGTCATTTTGTCAAGTCCCTTAACACAATTTTCAGTTACGTATCACGTCTCCTAAAGCACTTTGGTTGTATGTGTAAGCGTGTTGAGAGCTTCAGTGTGTTAAGACTCATTCATACCGATCCAGTTAAAGGTAGCCAAATTTCGGTGACCAGCTGTGGAGAGATTAAAGTGTTGAAAGGCAAACAACAGACCGTAATTGAAGTCAATGTCATCAGCTGTTCCTAGCTGGAAAGCCTGGCCCAAAATAACAGGGCAAAGCTCCATGAATATTAATCTGTATTGTTGTGGAAAGCTAATCATACACCATTAATCTGGACATGCATGTCTTTGTAAGCAGTCCAAAAGAGACAAACAAATGCATTCCACTGCCAGATGCAGCCAGCGAGTCACATGACCCCAATGACCCAACTGTCCGAGATCGCGGGCCAACATGCAGAAACAAGCTGGGAAACTTTGACAGATGCAGTGTTTATCAAAATAGTGGAAAACAACTACATTACCAGGGGATCGTTCTTACTTTGAACCGCGCTGCTCTGAAAACAGATCCTCTGCTCTTGTATGCAGACACAGACCCCATGCCGGTGTAGTGTGAATGATCTGGGTGGAATTTCAGAGCCATCACCCACTTTCTTGGACGTCCTATGTAACATCATCTTAGTAGTGTGTCTGAACATTGCTGATAGGATAGCCTTGACTGTACCAGCATCCAGACAAGAGGTCCCCAACGGCTCAGGGTTCGCAGTGCTGAGTGCACTGGAGTACGAAATTGAGGCTGCCGCAAGTTCAGCTGTTTATTCGTTTATTTTTTTTTCTTGTCCCCCCGAAAGAGTCTCATTTCATACAACAAGGGGTTTAGGCAATTACTTGTGACAATAGCTGGCATGGCAGCCATGGGAAGGATTGATCTGGACAAGCAGGAACCCTGTTTGCTTTATTAAAAGCCATTCATCACCGTGCTTGGGTGTAATGGTGCAGAGAGCATATTAGGGTAGGAGCGAGCCTGCGCGTGTGTTTGTGACGGAGGAGGACGAGCACTGACACCAAGGAAGCAGCGTTTCATTAGTACACATCTCAGGTTCCGGTGGATGTTAAAACAAAACTATTCAAGTGCACTACATCTGCACTCACTGCCTGAGGGCTTACCTCATTTTCTTTCCACATTGTCTAATCCCAACGTATCTTAGCTTCCTGCACTCGCTCCTAGTACAAACTGATCAATACGCTACATGAAATTAGGTGCAGTACTGTGGTCCTGGTGCAAAAAGGGTCAAGGTCAGGAAAATCTCTGGTCAAGAGAGATACAGTCAATTTTCTTTTCAGATATTAACCTAATGAAGAGTGAGGAATTGTTCAGGATTAGCTCAGCGGAAGGCTCCTCAGCGCTGTCTCACCTTGCTGCAGAAAAGCCTGCTAAGCTGGCGGCACAAGTAGCCACACAAAGGGCAGACCAAGACACAGACAGCAGGAGAGGAAGAGGAGGGAGATCGCAGGCCTAGAGAAAGAACTGACAGGTACATTCATAATTGGGCTGTCAGATGCAAAAGGAAAGCTGAGCTGGGGGTTCGAGATGCTTTTTACTGATAAAGATCATCACTCGCCAACTGTGAAAACCATGACAGCCCAACATGGCTAATACCAGTCTAGTGGCATGTCATGAGTCTTCAGCATGATCTTCAAGTACTGAATGACAGCAAGGATGCTGCAACAGGTAAGATCTCCATCTAGGATTAAGCATGGAGCACATCTTACTTCTTTATTTATTTGCTAGCAGTAGTCAGTTATTTTTAAGAAGTTAACACAACTGATTTACTAAACATACAAGTCTATAGCAGACTCAAGTCATGTATTAGCTACAGACACTCTCACTGGCAGCAGACCTAGATCTCTTTTGTTTGGCCCTTATGAGTCCACAGCACAATCGATTGCAAAAGTACATAAAATCCATTGTTATGCTGCTAAATACCAAACAGACAACATATAATTACAAACCAGTCCTTATTTGCCGTGACTGGCTCCGAATTTGTGCTTCTCATGCAACACAGTCTTGTCTATGCCACTGCTGAAATGATACACCCACTTCTGATTTACACTCGAAACAAACTGCCAGCAGCTCAAAACAGCCTCGTGTTTAACTGAGCTCTTTCTGATGTATCTGCAAAAACCCCCCTCAACCCCTCTCTTCCTCTCCAAGAGGCACAAACACGCAGCCTTGCACTCATAGGTGGATGACACGTAAAGGAAAACAGAGATCCAAGGAGTCCATTAATGTGTGGCTGGACTGCGTGAATTAGACTAGAGAAGCCTCCGGGTCTGTCAGGCTGGGTTCAAAGTTTCTTTATGGCGATAGCAAGGAAGAGAGCAAAACAGAGGGAGCATGCCTGTTGCCAGCATTCCCAGCAGGCTGCTGTGCTGATGTCAGCGCTAAGGCTCGACATGGCTGCCCGCATCCTCTGACACTAATAAAGCACAAGACTTTGGAAACCAGGGGTGTCAAATACCGTGCCGCCTCTGATTGGCAGCGGGAGACTGGTGGAGGCGAGAAAACAGCTTCTTCTGTAATTGAAATCAAACTGCAGGGCTGGCAACTACCAATGAGGCATCGACTGGGATGAGAGAGCTGCCTCTCACCCTGCTCAGAATAGCTCCTGCTCTCAAAAGGCTGGGAAAAAGCGCCTTTGAAATTAGCCCCATTAACACAGAGTCAGAAACCAAAGAGAATGGCGCACAATGGGGGAAGTGTCTATCGGTGAACTGCTCGGTGTAAACCAAGCTAAAAAAAACCCAACAATAATGGAGCAGCGTGATAGTGAGATGAGTTGAGACAATTAGACACTTGCTACCTTAAGGGTGGTCTGTATCCCCATCTGCAAAAGGCTTTGATCATACGCAGCTTCAAAGTTTATGATGCAACGTGATGAAGTCATGTCTGTGCATGGCCCTGCTTTTCTGCAGTGCTCTGTGAACATGCTGTTAATTTTACAGGTAGTGCCATACAACAGGGCAAAGAAAGATGGCATTCAATGGCCCTTGGCAGGCGAGTAATCTACTGCAGCTGAGACGAGGATCTGACAGGGTTTGACCTGCAGGGGAGACATGACTTCACTCCTCAGACAACCAACAGCTTTCTGCCAATAATTTAATAGCAGTCCCACCAGTGAACTCATGAGATGTTGGCGCCAGTGAACACTGCCTCCAAAGCTTTTAGAGCAATTCATACAAACAGTTAGTTATGAAGCCCATTACGTGTCACTTTCGGAGAAAACTAAAGCTATTATGCATTACTATGACACAGTAACAGGATCATAGTTCATCTCAATTAACACTAAATCCAGGAAACAGCATAAGGTTCTAAAAAAAGACAGGTGAGACACAAAGCTCTTCGACCTGGCTCTGCTCCAGTTGTTCTTACCTGCATATGTCAGGTTTATTGACAGCGCGTAACGGGTGACCTTTAGCTAGTCCTGAAACGGCACATATCTCCACTAATCCTAACCCTCCACTAGGCAAAGGTCCGATGAGCAGGCATGCTGTGTGACAACAAGCTCATTATATATCTTTGGTTTGCAAAGGAGCAGTTCATTACTGTCACTGGCTGAGCATGCTACGCCTCTCCTTCCCTTATGAAGAAGAAATGAACTCAGCGAGGGTCTAGGACTGGGTGAATAATTAGAATTCATAGTATGAGCACTGCACAAAACACCATCCCATTTTTCAGGATATCACAGGATAAGCACTTCACCACCACCATCATAATAATAATAATCAAAAAATTTATCCATATATTTATACAGATGTAAATACAGCTGATTATACAGATACAGATAAAACTAGATAAAGCTAGTTATACAGACACAGCTAGTCATACAGATGAAGATAATTATATAGATACAGATACAGCTAGTTATACAGGGTACAGTCAGTTATACAGATGAAGATAAATATACAGATACAGCTAGTTATACCCAATGTTGATCAATATGTATATTTCGATTAATATGTCCATGTCGATCAATGTGTCTATTTCGATCAATATGTCTATCAGGTACAGCTAATTATACAGTTACAACTAGTTATACAGATAGAACTAGTTACACAGATAAATCTAGTTATACACATAAAGCTAATTATACAGATTCGGATACAGCTAGTTATACAGATATATGTACAGATAATTATATGGATAAAGCCAGTTATGCAAATACAGATACAGCTAGTTATACAGGAACAGATACAGCTATCTATACAGATACAGTTAGATATACAGATGGTAGTAGGTAATCGATCGAAACAAAATCCTGTAAAGGATTGAAATCGATCGATCGATACAAATCTCTATAAGATTATATAATCAGCTACCTTTATTTTAAGACACATTTTAACATCCGCTAGCTAAATCTGTTTAGAGATGCTGTTTAATAACAACTAGTCATGATTGTTTTGAAACTTTTTTTTTTTTTCTTGAGCTAGCTATGTCTTGAGATGCTGTCTAATGTTAACTAGCTAGCTTTGTTTGATCACATTTTCTACTTTAGCTAGTTGCCCATCTATGTCAAGAGATATTGTAGCTGGCTTTTTTGAGTATCTTCTGTACTGCTATCTGAACACATCCAAAGAACCGCAGCCAGCTCACTGCCTTTTCAAATGTGAGTACATTAAACGATGTATAATAATCCAGCAGCAGTGCAAGTATTAAATTACTAAGTTGGGAAAAAATACTCTATTTTTAAATTTGTGTGAACGATGTTCCTAGTGAGGAGTCATACAAATAGATCTCTAATGTCTTTACTATAAAAGAGATGTTTAACACTGTGCACCTAGTAATTGTGGCATGTGACATCTTCCTCTAGTGTATCATTTTTACAAGTATACCATCATACTACCAGTCTGGTGAAACAGAAGAAAAATCTTTCCATCAAAACATATAAGGAGGTACAAATGATGCCTTTATATGCAGGCTTGCTGAACACCAGAAACCAAAATACAGTCAGTTTCTTTATTTTTCAGAGGATCATGAATTGTAATTAGTCTTGAAACAGAAACACACACAACACTCTATAAGAACAACAATCTCTATAGCCATCCAATTCCTTGTTAGTGCGCAGCCTATAATTAATTCAGAAATGAAGAAATTTATGGCAATTAGTGGAGACACTGCTTAAAATGTCAGATTTTCTAACACAATTCTGCAGGTTCTCCTTGCAGCTCACTGACTGATAATGGGATATATAACCACAGATTGTTGCACCTGGCATATACAGTGTGAATGTATATGAAATGCTAATAGGCTCTTGTGCATTTGCTGAGGCTTCAGTTTGCTGGAAGCTGCTGCACTGGTCACTGTGCACTGTGGTGGAAATGGCTCGGGTTCAGTTACGCTAATTCAGAGGTGCTTTGAGTAGACCAGGTGCACAGCAGCAGAAATAATGTGGCTGATTCTATTAAGCGTTTAGAGGATCATTTGCTCAGCGCAAGTGTTTACTGGCTTGGCTTAAAACGTTAGCAGTCTGAAACAACTAAATAGCAATGACGTGTGAGAGAATTCACCTCTACACTCGCACCGAAGTGACACTGAATAGCGTAAGCTATTACTACTACTGTCGATTATTTTTAACGGTAATACAAAGATTTCGTCTATAAATGATAATAAGACGAAGAGTAAAAGACTGACGATTTTAAGGCGCCACATGATTTACAACCCATTGTCTCAATCATGGTTTCATAGATCATTTAAAGCTTGCAGTGTATTGATTCCAGTCGGCAATAAAACCACGGCATCGTCTTCGGCACCCTTTGCTTTCAGAGCCGAGACCACCAAATGGCAACTACAAGCCGGTGGCATTTTCAAATCCATGTCTACCTTTGTTTGAAAGATTTCAAAAGGTCATATCTTGCTGTCTCAGTGTGAAGAAGAATTCTGGATGAGAGAGAGAAAGAGAGAAAGACATTTTTCCAACGTTGGCGAAACAGGATGGATGAACTGACACTACGTTCAGGCGAGCAAAAGAGAGCTACAATACAGGATCCGGTTCGATCCGTCAGACATCTTGCTCCGGGATCTGAGCCACTTAGTGACCGAGCAAACAGGGATGATGTGTATTCGAGATAAGGGATTCGTGTCTAGCTGACAGAGTGCTGGGATTTCAACAGGAAACTTTATTCCATCGCAGGCTAAGATGCCGACAGATTAAACAATACCTTGTTATTATTTATCACCAGTCAAAGAGACACACGAGCCCCTTGCAGTTTTTTCCCTGCCCTTACAGCCACGTCGCAATGCTCGTGTTCATAGCTCGGATGCAGCGATTCCCATGACTATTTTAGGAAGAGGTTTCTTTTTGGATTGTGGGGAACTGCCCTGGTCAGCGCAGCAAAACAAAGTGGTCTAGTAGGCTGACGTTACTTTTATTTACAGGATTTCACTGGCAACGGGAACATACGCTTGGCAGACACATTAATACACGCCCATTCTCTTCTGACGTAACCCCCAATTAATAGTTTTTGTGCATATATTTTAAGCAATTCAACGATCGAGACGTGCTGCTTAATTACAGTGTCTACGCATAATTACTGCATTTCAGCACTAAATCATAATCCAGGTGCTTTGGAGTTGGCTTAAGGAGGTAGCTGTCCTAGTGCTGCCAGGCAGAAAAAAGATCCGTGGGAGGAGGCTCTTACTGCATCACTGGGAACACGGATGGCTGATACACCCTCTGCCAGGCCAAGCACAAAAAAAAAAAAAAAAAAAAAAAACAGCTGGCGGCTTACCTCCCATCCAGACACACCAGTCAATCACAGACCCACATTTGTCTAGTTCCCCTGTGGAAGCCACCATTTCTCTCCACTTACCTCATTATTTGTTCTTTCGTTTTCTTCTTTTGTGCCAGGCACAAAAAAGGAGGTTGGAGGTCCCATGACAATGCAGATAGAGTCTCTTTCCTGTTTGCGGGATCGGGGGATAGTTAGCGCAATCGACGTTGATGTCGTGTACTGACCGTAACAACATGAAGGTAATTAGACTGTCAATCAAGTCTCGCATGAGTGACCTCTAGGTCAGGAGGAGGACGTGTAATGAGAGCGGGCTAACTGTTGTTTAAACAGAATGTGACCTGTGGTATGTTCATGTGTCCTGTAAAAAAAATAAATAAATAAATAAAAAATCTACAACACAGGAACTGATGAGCTGTGCTTAATTAGACTACACTTGTCAGGTGAAATTGCAGAACCAAAATAACCCTCAGAAACTGGACAAATCCAGCTCTGGGTCAACTGCGTGTCATCGTACCCCTTTCTCAAATCGGATTGGTCAGAAGGTACGGAATCATTTGTATTATAACAGCTTTATATATATATATATATATATATATATATATATATATATGCACTCGTTCTAACATGTTATCGTTTCTATAGTAACGGCTAATTAACAGGGACTTGTATGATGAACTCTTATCATTTTTTTTAATGTGTAATTCTTCATATGGTTGATACGTTTTCTATGAGGAGATGTTTAGCATTTTTGGAAGGAGTCTCCAGAGCCAGCACTTTGTAACAGTCTGGACAAATTCGCTGTGGTGTACGAGGAATATAATCAACTCCAGGGCGTTAACAATAACTCAGCTTTGCATCGGGACGCATCAAGTCCCCCCATTATTGATTCTTTCCCTAACAGCATGTTTTACTCCTTGCTTATTTCCATCATACTGCGTCATAGCAATTCGGTTTAGCAGATGCTCCGCTAAATAGATAAAAGCACAACAATGACCCATGGGTACTTCCACAACAAAAGAAAAGAATATACTAAAAGTGCACAATAACACAACTGGATGAAATAACAGTTCATATTAACCGTTTGGCTAAACAGCATATCGATATATGAACCTTGCGTATGATCTGATACGGGTCCCAATTTTCGAACTACTAAGCTTCAAGCTGAGAAAATTTTACTTGATGAAGTTCACTTACAGCATCCATCTATAATTACCACACTCAAACTGCTCAAACACTCGACGTTTTGAGTACAGGAAGAATTATATATCCATAAAAAATGACAAAGACGAAACATAAATCTTAATCAAAATTAAAAGAAAATTGAATTCCAGTATAAAATAAATAAATAAATCAAACATCCACGTTTTTGTAGCTTTTTGGATCCTTCAATAGCCTGATATCAGATCGGTTGTGGGGGCAATTATAGCCCACCATTTCTCTCACACACACACACACACACACACACACACACACACACACACACACACACAGTGAAGAGGGCACTGGGAGCAGATGCCTCAAAAGGTTTTATTAAATCTTTAATAAACCCACACCACCAACCCACCACTTGCTTTAAAAAATAAATATAATCCACAAACACTTGCACAATCCTCCTGCTACTTGACTGAACCAATAAGATTTGATTATCTGTGCAATTCCATGATAATCCATTTCAGGCTCTTCTCCCCTCAGAGTGCACTTTCTATCTTTCACGACACCTCTAGAACAAAAACAATCACCCTAAGCCTTCAGCTAGCCGTCAATCACAATGCACAAACACAGAAAAAGCAGGCACGATAAAGAAGAAGAGGAAGAAGAAGGAGGCAGCCATGGCCCCGTGCTCCAGTGTTGATGCCCCTCCCTGCCCCCAACCATCCACATCTAAGGAAGGGGAGAGGGAGCAGTGCGCTGCTTCAGAAGTCATGAGCTAATGAGCGATGTCCCCAAGGACCGAGAGAGGCCAGGGATTCAAACACCTTGTCATCTTCTCAGCTCTTCTTTTCATGTTTCTTTCTTAAAGCACAGAGAGACGCTCCTTTATCAGGTCACACTTACTGAAGATTTGGACCTCTGCATCTTTGCAATTCCAGTTTCGTCCATTTTCTCTCCATGACAAATACTTAATAAGGTCAAAAGTATTCACTTAGAGGAATAACTGGAAAATCTAGGTCCGTCTGCTCCCAAGGGATCGAGTGCCCTTTCCAAACCTCAACCCCATGAGCTGGTAAATGGCTCTGAATCGCCGTCTGTCGCTGCTCATTTTTCTCTTCATTAAAATTATAAACATTAAAAAATATCAATTTATGCCAAGACATTGCGTATTATTACAGTCTCTGTACTATACTGTACTAACATGTTGCTTTGTCTTGTAATTAACTCTGGTTTTGTGTCTCTCTTGGAAAAAGACAGGCACCAAGTCGAGTATGGCGTCTTGCTTAATTCACTGACAGCATGGTCTATTAGCATGCATCCGCTAATTAATGATTCTGGAGTATTTACTGAGACTGCATGACGTTTGATGTTGGTCTCGTTAACATCCATTTCCAGCAGTGTGAAAAGGCTCAAAGGGTTTTTTTTTTTGTTTTTTTTTTAATTCTTGGGATTGCACAATCAAAAGGAACAACACAAGGCGCTCAATACTGCGCTCAATATCACTGTGCATTTCAAAGGAAAGCTGAAACATTTATGGGTGTATCATACAATATAATGGCTGTGAAATGTGAGCGTCTAAGCCTTCCCTCTGCAATTTTCTACTGAAATTGAGAGAGAGAGAGAGAGACAGAGAGAGAGAGAGAGAGAGAGAGAGAGAGAGCGGTAGGACAGAGGACAATAATCTTCCATAATTCGTGTGTGCAGAGCGAAGATATTTTTTCCACAGGTGTTGACTGCTGCCTATTGTACTGTAAATAAAGCATACATACAAAAGCCCCGGTCTTTCTCCTTGTTTAATTGCTCCTTACTGATTAAATAGATCTGCTGTGTTTTCTGCTGTGTTGCCTAAATTACCTTCAAGTCGATGGGTGATCTGAGAACACATGCACTTTCCTAACAACTCCGATATCCTTGCTAAAACAAGACGAGGAAAAGCGTGTCCATTTTTGGCAACCCTTTCTCCTTTCCTCAGCCCGTCTCGCTGTTTGACCTAACGGCTGATGTACGGCGAGGCAGTGGAGAGGGAATGCTACATTCCAGCGGAGTTGCTGTTCTTCTCCCATATGGTATTCTCCTTATGACATTAACACGCGTTCTTGCTCAAAGCCCGTGTTTAGAAGCTCGTCCATTATCATGTCCTAAAGTGCAAGAAGACAGATTTAGGAACGATCCATCTTCTGCAGTGAGGCTTTAGGAGTGTGAAGGCTTGGCTCATATTTACTTCATCTTTAATGATACGCAGTGGAGATTGTTGGCAATATTTAGCATTTTTTTTTTTTCTTAAACTTTTTAATAAGTTGTAAGGCTAATCGTGCAAATGCTGTCAGCAACTAAACAAAATAATGAGCTTTTATTAAGAAATTCTTTAGGCTGTCATTATCTGTCACTGCTGCTGCTGCTACTGTGGAAGACAAGACGGCTAACATGAGAAAGTAGGTCAGAGATGTGTTTCCAGCCTTCTTTTTTTTTGGCATTTCTTGGAAATCAGAAGCTTTTGCAGTAAAAGATGTTCTTGAGGTCCTCTATTTTCCATGAGTAATAATGTTTGGCTATGGTTTTGTCCTGCCCAAACAGTAATCTGATTGCTATGCTTTCTCTTGACTATATTACAAAAGAGCTCTGATTGGATCTCTCTATAAAGTTGTTCAAATCCCGACGATGCCCCAGCCATCTGCACTCGAAAGCCAACAGAGGCAAACTGCTCGCGCTCTCTGGGTGGGAGAGATGGCATCGTCTCTCTCTCCCATCATTCACAGCCACACCAGCCGATCTGTGAGCTCATGCATGCGGAAGAGGGCAGACAGCACTTTCCTCAAAGTGTGTTCTACGATGCCCTGTGCAGCAACAGTTTAAAAACATGTGGCTGTCTCAAGGTAAGCATGTGTCAGCCTTCATCCTCACTGGTTGGTAGCTGCTGTAGGATTGGGGGGTGGAAATTGCGGAGAAAAGGAAAAATAAGCTCAAATCTTTATAGCCATTTATTTTTAGCATGCTAACAGATATATTCATATGTGGATACAAAAAAAAAAAGACAATATAGTTCCACTCAGGGATGGATTGGATGAAATGAAGGTTTTCGAGGTTTGGCTGAATACACTCGCATGGCATTTTCAGCAACCTCAAAACAATCAATCCATGACACTCTGCCTGGCCCAGTCTGTATAAACTACAGCAGGCAGTATAAAGGCACAAAGCTGAAATGTGCTTAATAGACACCTTGAACGCGATACAGGAGCATCTTCACGCAGCAATGGCTCGGCCCGGAAAGAGACTGTGAACAGCACTGTGGTGACATTATCATTGCTCACAGAAGCAGGTGAGCAGGGTGGGAACGCAAACCATTTCAGACAAATCGCTTTAGAGGATTATTTTAGCAGCAACCTCAGGAAGTCACAAACACACAGGGAAGTGTGTGTGTTTGAAGGAGGATAAAACCTGCATTCTTGATTCTTCAATCAGGGCCTCATTCAGAGGTCTGCACATCCAGAGGCCTTATTTAGCTCTGCGGCTGCATCAACACAGGAATATGACACAAATCTCCTGAGCTTCTGTTCCCCTTCCCATGCATATTCATCTCTGTCTCTTACCTCTGCTGCACTGCTGAAGCCCTAAATAAGGCCCTTACGCGCACACATACACACACACACGCACACACATGCTGACTTTCTCTTTGCCCAAGTCATAATGAACCTCTCATTCTTGATTCTTTGCCAACAATGGAGTCTTCTAAAGAAATCCTTCAGTTAGGGAGGACTAGGGAGGGAAGATGATTGCTGCTGAAGTCCCATTTTTACAGAATTCCTGATGCAGTCATCACCGCTAACAAGACTACGGGTACTGCAGGAATGCAGGATGGAATGCCTGAACGCTGAGAGAGGAGCCATAGAGAAGAAAGTAAATCAGGGCTGTGTGACAGTCAGGAAGGAGAGCAGACGTGCAAGATCTCCCTGCTCTTACTTTTACACCTCGCCTTTTTTTTTTTTTTGCAAAATCTGTTTCTTTCGTCCTCTCCTGAGCGTCGCTGCACACTGAGGATTAAAAACCCTAAGCTCAGCTGCATGGAGAGCCACATGTACAGTTCCAGCATCGGTGGCGTGAGATTGTGGGAGTTCTCCTGGCCAGGAGGTGTCACAGTGCAACAGTCTCGACTGTGACATCAGCTATCGTACGAGACGTGTGAACGTTTTGCTTTCTTCTTGTGCAGGACCATCTGCTAAGGATGTTTAATTGACAATAGTGTTGTCTTACAACTTGACAGCAGCAGACAGAAGGACAGGGAATAAAGGCTCATGCAGTTGTATGCTTTTCAATTAGCTGTGTTCTTAATTGGATTGCAGGCAAAAGCACCCACCTGTCTGCCTGCCTCCATTTCTATACACAGCGGTGAGCCAGTGATAAATTTATTAGCTAACCCACTGGGCGAGTAAAAACTCCTACGTGTTGCCCAGGCCCATGTTTCGGTTGCCTGGAAACCTAAGGCTGAAAACCTGAGAGTAGGACTAAAAAGCAGCTAAAAGGTTTGAGAAAAGTGATGATGGACAGACTCTGTTGGTGATTCCTGACTCGGTCATGACAGCCATCAGATTTTCATGATTAAATGTGTGAAAAGGTGGCGTCTTCAGCTTAAAGACTGCCAAAAATAAACTGTGTTGTATCATGTAACGTGTTTCCTTTTAGCCTCATTTTGTAATGCTATCTATTCATCTTGACTTCCCTTGTCTGTGCTTGCCAAACAGATAAAGCCAGGCTAGAGCTGCAAGGAATGACTTGCAAAACATGAACAGGGGCTTAACTGAAGAAATAATATTAAACTAAACATATATTACAAATTTAATTAAAAATAATATTAAATTATTGCACACAATCTCACAAGCCTGGAAGCTAACTTAATATAACATACAGTGAGCTAGTTAGTTAGTAATGTGCATTAAAGGAAATAAATAGCACACTGATGAAAACAAAACAAACAAACAAACAAAAAAGGCAGGACACTGGCCAATGTTTCGTGTTGTCCCGCGTGCCCCTGGCCAGTGATCTGTCCACCCCTGATACACACTACCTTGTCCTCTGGGTGCTGAGAATGTAGGTGAGTGTGCTATTCTTGGAATAACTAAGGCTTTAGGAATATACTCCTTTCACCCCAGCAACTCTGCAGCCATGTTTGACACATACAGTAGGCACATTCCCTACAAACGATCCCGATCCGACAGATATGCATCTCCTAACCAAACTGAACCAACACAGATGCTCCAGAAACATTTATCAGACATCAGACAACAGCCCTGCACTCATTACATACACCCTTTCCCAAGCGTCTGTCCATACGGTGCTCGTTGCCTTTCCTCTAATTCCTCTGATTGGTAATTATTTTAGCGCTGTCTTTTTCCGCGGGTCGCTCCTGCTACGTAGCTACACTTATCCTCATTTCAAATCGCCCAGGTGTAAGTAGACTAAGTAGCAGATAATTATGATTTCAACTCTTCCTGCTTTTTCAGTGGCCGCCCCTGGCCTCTATTAATTGAATCAGTTCCGGTGAATGATCAGCACTGAGAGAGTGATCTCTCTGTTCTCTGCCTCCAAGGTAAGCAAGTTACTGAAGTCCATGTCATTGCACAGGCTGATAAGCTTAGCTTCACGCCACACGCGGAATAGAGAATGGGATGCGTCATTTCAGATGTTGACTTTCCAAAGACGAGTCATTTTATGCAGTGCTGAGGGAATCCAAGCGTTTGACGTGTGGAAGATTAACCACTGTCGGGAGCTCAAGTTCTATATTTGGCAGTTCCCATGTGACCAGTGGGTCTACAAACCGTTGCAGATATTGCCACAAATGAGCAACAAAAAAGTGCTCTTGGAACTTGAGAGGCCAGTAAGTCTGGACAAGATGCAGTCTGTGGTGAAAACTGGAGGCACGTTACGGAAAGCAGTCAAGCAGATTAATGATTTCTGTAGGCGAATGGAACATAAAGGAGACTAAATCCCGAACTGCTCAGAATCTGTCTATCTGAGAGATTACATGTGTGACCAACAGTCACGATGATTCCATATGATAATCTAAGCAGAGCTTATGGCAGAAGAGTGGAAGTCCTCAGTGCTGACCCGAAGAAAGGACACGCTCTCGACTTGCACACTCCAAAGCCTCTCTGGCACTCTTTATTTTGGTTACAAGAGATTAATACCTCTAATCTGCTTTTGGTGCTTAGCTGGATAAATGAATGCAGGCTTTTGCGGGCTGAATGACTCTGTTTGTCATTTCTCTCTCTTTCTTTCCTCTCTCACCTCCTCGCTTTCTCTTTCTGTCATTGCCCAGGGCCACTAACTGCAATAGCCCATCATTCTCCACAGCTGGAAAGACAGTGAAGGACAAATCAACTGGCACAGCAATCTTTATGCTAATGTGCGGATACAACAAGCAGAGCTTTTCTGTACCAGGAAAAATGGTCATTTCTTTTTAAAGATTTGTATAACTCAACACATCGATTCCTCTGCATACCGTATATCTTTATTTAGCATCTTCCTCTTCCTGTAATGTTCCCAGAAGGACAAGCGACACTGTGGGAATTAAAGATCAAACATTATCAGAAAGAAATCTGATCTTGAAGTGTGATCTTAAAATGGCACCACCCTTAAACAAAGACCAAGGAGAATCAGCAGAGCTCAGTCAGTCTGGCCCCAGCACTCACTCTCTCTCTCTCACACACACACACACACACACACACACACACACACACACACAGACGATAAGACAAGCAGAACTGTCTTTATAGAGGGCGTATCTTTTCTAGTCTGAGAAGCAGGCTTGCTTTCTTCTCTTCTGAAGCCGAGTCCCGCAGCCTGCCCGCAGGCTATAATGACACTCGCTGCGCACTCTCCGCCCACTCATTTGATCCAGCGCTTGATCTGGCATCGTATCGAATCCACACTTTTGTTATCTTAAGACATCTAACACATCCGCATGCTCATATCCTCGTACTGCAAACACTGACAAGAACCAACCTAGTCTCTGATCTCTAAAGACAGCGGTTCAGCCCAAAACATCAACCTGCGATCCAGGTTCATCTTCAGCTGCGGCTCGAGCGAGGATGCCACCCAGATTTAATAAGGAGCCCTGACCACGCTGCATCCCGTGTTTGTGATTGTTAGACCACAGTTAGGCTTGGATCGTATGGGGCTTTCATGCAAGAAGCTTTCATCCTCAAGTTGAACAAACAGAGAACATGACTAGTGCCTTGTCTGTACTCATCTGAAGGCAGCATGCACTTTCAGCATGAAAGGAGTGATATTCACCCATTTCCTTTTCCTTAACGCTGAAGATTCTCCCGCGTAACGAGCCTTGTGTAAAAGCGCATCCTGCTTAATGATGTACTCAAAGACAGAGTTCCATTATTTCACTGCATTCTCGCTGCCATCTGACATCAGACACTCAGAAAAGCCTGGAGGTTCTTTAATCCCACAGCACATATGCTTTTTTCAGAGGGAGATGAAAGAAAGTTAAGATCCATCACTGCAAGGAGAAGCGGGTTCTTCCAAGGGTTCTCGCTTTTTTGTTGTTTTATTTATTTATTTTTTTACCCGTTTTAATCACTGCAAGGAATTGGTGACTACTCTTTAGGGAGCAGTTTGTCAGCAAATGAGTGGAGGGAGTCAGAGATGAACAAATATGCAGTCTAAACTTTTGCGCACATTAGCGACAGACGAATATTTAGTTCCTATTGTATGTATATACACAGGACACGAAGCCGCAATTTCAGCGACAGCATGATGAGCAACGTTTGTGAGATTTTGTCAGTTCAGATCCGAAAACCTATAACCATGGTTTCATCGTATCTTGTCTTGTACTAATTTCATTAAGAGAGACATTGTGGAGAAAAATAAAGCTTGAAAGTAAGCAGCAGAGATCATTTGTACCTCTGGTGATTGGATGTAGCTAGAACTGCTAGCCTGAGCGTGCATGCAAGGTTGCCGTAAAAGACAGAGCCAGGCGGCTCTAAACACAAAACAAAAATCAAGCATTAATATTAAATGAGTGCGACTCCAAAATTTGTGTAGTCCGCTGGAATCCCATCTACACATCCATCCAGGTTTCCTGAACAAACACATAGCTTCTCATTAATACAGCACATCACAGGCAAACTCTCCTTGCATTGGGACCACTGCCTTTAATAATACCAGTCATATCAACACCTCTAATCTCCCCGCTGTTTGATATTACCATCGACCTGCCAGATGTAGGACACTCAAAAAGTCACGCTGGCTGTGAGCGTAGCTGGATGCCTGTACGCATGCCGGGGACAAGTCATTTGTTGCGCTTAATAATTCATACGGACATGATAACAGCCCTCATAGATGCACATGCATTTGGAAAAGTCTGCTGTATTTACACCATGAAAAATTAATGGCCCTGTGTTAGAAGAACCAAAGATTGGGTGATTACAGCTCTGGCAAACAGACCATTTGGGATAATTGGATCATGTTTTCATTTTTGAGTTTGCATTACGCACAGGAAAGCCCAGATCGCATTACTGTCTCTTTAACTCGCGTGGCTAATAAATGTCGCTCGAAAACAGGTCATTCTTTCAGCAAATTCCACAAAATGCACCTCAGATGAAGGTTAACCTGATGAACCCGTTTAAAAAAGCTCAAAAAACCTCACACAAAAACTCATGGAAGCACCTATTTCTCAAAAAAAAAAAAAAAAAAAAAAAACCTTAACCTAACCTACAAAATCCCTGGTCAAAGTTCATGAACAGTAAACGCATCCAACAAATTCTACATTATCTGCAGGTATCTGGTCAAGGCAGCTGATCTTCTGGATTCTTCCATAAACGTTAAATAAATGTCTTCTTACAACAATTCTACTGAGATTCAGTCCAGACCTGGATGTCGGAAAACCTTCACAGATAAGTTTTATATGATTTTACAGAGTTCTTTATCTTTTCACAGAAGCCTTCACTCAGTGACACTCCAGTACCAGTAGAGCTGCACTGAGCTGCTTATCTTGCGTACCTTCGCATCTAGATTATTAGAGATATTCTTATGCAACAGCAAAAAAAAAACAGCACTCAGATGTTGACAGATGTTGCTGTAAGTGTCCTTTGATGGGCGATATATTTAAAAAGCATTGTCTTGTGTGCAGACTTTCGCAAGGAGTTGCACAAATGAAGCTAAAATTCTATGAGCTTAGTGTAGACACTGCAGCAATTCCTCTTCTCTCAACGTTACGCTGTGCACGTGCATTTAAACTTAGGGGCTTTAGAAAGAGGTTCAAATGGAGAGCATGGAATTCAACTCTTTCACTGACTAAACATGACAGGACCTCTAACATCACCTATGGCACTTGAGTGATATCGTATTGACTATTTGAGACTAACCAGGTTATGAGAAATCACACAAATGGTATGAGCAGCTGGAGAGGAAGGTATAGTTTCACCACATAGTAAATCATTTCCACTGCATCCTGCAGGACATTTTTCCACTTGAATGCCCATGTTCCCTTGAATGACGGTGTAAAATAAGAGCAATGTGAGAAGCTCTTAAAAGCAGAAGGTAAAAATAACAGCAGTGGCTCAAGCAGTAGCACAAGGGGTCTTGGGCGGATGCCTCCGAGCCAGCAGAGCTTATTATTTGGCTTGCTCCAGCTTATTTCAGATGACATGACAGGGCTTGGGCCAACTCCAGGAGGTCCTCTAACCTTCTACCATATACACACAAACAACTCTCAGTGGCCACAAATACAGCTAGCTGGCTGATTACTCACTCTAACCCGTAGGTGGTCGCTCTTTACCCATATCCAAGCACACACACACACACCCCAAACATCACGCTTGCTTTATTAAAGCACAGAAATACAACAGAATCCATTTTACCTCGCTATTCCATAAAGACTTCCATCTTAGAACTGGACAACAAAAAAAATCTCTTTACTCAAGACAAAAGCTTCTCTTATATAATGTATACCACTAAGCTGCCATGTTAGTTAGCAATTTACCTCCCACACACAATCACATTTCAAGCAATCTCTACGATCCAAATTGAATTCTAATTACCAGAGAATGACCAAAACCGGCGTAATTTACAGGCAGGTTCACACGGATTTTAACGTCTAATTAGATCCACAGTGGAGAGCCATATGTCTGAGAGTGTATTAATGTGTGGGAGAGAAGAACAAGGGCGTTTATGAATGCACGGTGTTGCACGTGTGTCATCACGCAGAGTTTTGATGTGGACGGTGTGAGCGAAACCCCGCTGTTTGACGAACAGGATGAGACGGATCTCGGCGCAGCTCGAGCAACCCGCAGAGCCGCATGGACAGTAAATCTCGCTTCTCTCCGAATTACAGCTCTCCGTCTCTTTCACTCTCAACCTTCCCAAAGCATATCTATCCATCACTCCCCCATCTTCACGTGCCACGCTCGCTCTCATTGATCCCACGGCTTTTCATTAACCGCAGCTGTTTTGCCTCCAACAGTGCCAATACTGTCATAAGGCAAAATTGATTTTTTTTTCCCCCTCTCTGCTCCTGATGACACAGAGCATTATACATGACAAAGATTATTGCAGCACCATATTTACATGCAGGAAGAGAGAGCTGTACTTGGACTCGGCCACCTCTGGGCCACTGTGATAACCATTTCCTGGGCGCTAAACGCTGACGGGTATTATGAGCAGTTTTATGGCTGAGCACTTAAACACAAATTATTCATTTTTAATTAGTCAATATTTGAAATAAACACTGCGTGAATTAAACCGGTTGCTTTACTTAACAGTGCTGATTTAATAACAGGAATGATAATTTTTTCTTCTTTGAAGCTAAGTGCTAAAAACTAGGCAGCTGAATAAACAAAATAAATAACCAAGCATGGGCTAGTTAACGCATAATATTGTTGAAAGCAACAAAAAGCAAAGAATATTGTGTTATTTTCCTAAAAAACAAAAACAAAAACACATTATCATAAATTAGTTTTATTTATAAACTTAAAAATGTTCCTGTTCCTGATAAGTAACATTTCTAACATTATGCTAGCAAGGATCCACTTCAATTCCACCGTCTTCGGTTTAGGCAGAAACGCTGCCACTGTATAAGATCACTACAGAGTGTGTGACACACAGCCGTTTGTAGAATCTACAGCACGTACTGTTGTTTTACATGTACAACAGAATGCTATTTGAAATTAGGCTATTTTCACTAAGATTAAAGTATTAGCACACGTGTCATCATTTAGGCTATAGACCAAACTCACTGTGTCAGCAGGACACACACACACACATGCCATGGAGTCATTCACACTGGAAAAGTTCTGGGATTTTTTTTTCTCCCAGTCAAAGAAATGAATTTTCTAGGCAGTTACAAAAGGAGTACTCAATGTGCTAACTATCTGTGCCCATAACTAGTGATAACTAATGGGTAATTGAAGGCACACAGGGATGAGAGCGGTGCTGTCAATCACAGCTTTCCAGTTATCATGAGCACTGCTCACTATTCCCTGCTGTGGAGACCATTTAGCTGTTAGCAGACCCAATCAAGTGGCCTCCCAGAGAGTCTCATCCTGCCCTCATCCTCAAACGAGGCTTGTTATAGACAGCACGATCAAAACACAACAAAGACAGCCTACCACACTCCTTCGCTGACTTTCTCTCTGTTTCAGAGTCTTCTCCGTCTTCAGATCTTGTGTTTCCGAATCTGTGGCCTGCCTTGAGATAAAACTTCTCTCTGCTCGTCTCATCTGTCTTTCTTTTGAACCATTTCGACCTCGTCTAATATTTCAATCCATCCTTTCACATAATCACATAAAGCCCATTCTAATATTCTCTCTTAATATTGGTTTCTCTTTTTCAGTCCTTCAAACTTTTCTTTCCCTTCAGAATATCCAAACTTCCAATTAAATCAACCGTATTCCATCCACTATTTCTCTCTCTCTCTCTCCCGATCTCTCGCATGCTAAAATGAAAGATGATACCAGAGGTGCATATTCAGAAAGAATGGCACGACCTGGCTGCCATATTGCTCTTTCCTTCTTGCTGTATAATTACTTCCTCTCCCTCTGGACAGCGGATAGAGGTCAAAGAGAGGAACGCCACCACCATCCAGTCAACATGTTCCCCGGGGCAGTGAGGAGCTCGGTTCAAATCCCGAGCTGTGTTGAATGGACAGGCAAACACCTGCTTCTGAAGGCACCTGGGTGCGTCCTCTAGAGATACGGCACCGGTATGGCAACTGTGCTAAATATATCCTCGGAGCTCACCCTTTTCTTTCTCTCCTGTCTCTCTGTTATTAAAGTGGATGGCATTGCCTACAGCTGTACCTGCAACAACAGAATACTGGCAGCCCTCCAGTCTCTGCAGCATATGGCACATCTGGGAAACCAGTCAACACACTGGATGTGTTTTCAAGAAGCACATGACAAGAGTATTCTCAGTCCCAAGATGCATCTGAAGTCTGGTTATGAGTATCAGAGTATACGACATAGCAACACATGGTGATCATGTTTACGTTATTCTTCCTGATGGGAAGGATCTATTTGGTATGGCTTATACGTACTGGCAGTGTTTCCTCATTCTTGGTGTACAGAGTGACAGAAGAGTGGCACAGAGTTAAAGTCATATCCAAAGGGTCGCTTTCAGAGCCATAAATATTTCATGCCGTGGAGTCACAGCCAATTTCTTACATTCAATGTAATTAAGCATTCAATCCTGAAGGGGAAACTGCAGTGAAGCCCTGCATTAGAGGGCTTCGAAGCAATCAATCAGGGTCAAAGCTGGTACATAGCACACACAGAGTGACCCAAAGTAACCGAGTCCATGAACATCATTTCCACCATTAATTAAAAACCTCTTGATCACTGAGAGATCTGAAATCTTTTCTATGAAGTCCGATTTTGACATCTACACGAATTAATACAATCTCGACTGTCTCGTGTTTCTGGTTTGACTAATGCTCTGTGTTCTCACTATCACGCTGTACCCCAAAGACCACTTTAAAAAAAAAAAAAGAAAAAAAAAGTGTTTGCCACTTAGAGAAATCTCTCCAACAGTGTAAACAGATCAGAACACAACAGTGCTCGTGGGAATATGCTTGGCGCAGCTATGGTTGGTAGAACCGCAGTGCATTTCCTCTCCACCCACTGCCCAGCTGCCGTGACTCCCGAGCCACAAGGTCGGCTCCACCCAAGGTCGCAAACGGAGTGAGTAAATATTGCCGCTTCGCATCTCCTAAAACCATCCACCCACCCCTTAATTACACGTCCACCTCTTTCTCGACAAGCCCCACTTGAAAGATGGCGTTGCCACTGTGGTCGGCAGCCTTTAATGCGGCCCTTTTTATGGTTTCATTCAAAATTCCACCGTAGACTGCAAATGGCTGGGAGCCGTGTGGTCTGGTGCGGGTGTGGTTACTATGGAAACATTTAGCACTGTTTACCTGGCCTTATGATGAGGATATGGGGTTTCATAATGATCTAATGAGATTTCAGATGATACAGAGTGAGAAAGTAGAAAAAGCGAAAAAGAGATTGCTTTGTAAATAGCAAACATGGTGTCATCTAGCCTAAGTTTAGCTTTCGAGGGCATATAATTAAGCTGCCGGACTAGTGGAAGACATACTGGATTATACAACAGAGGTAGAGACAATTCCAGAGGATAATTCTGAGAGGAAAGTTTTATAAGTTAAGGCCTCTTTTTCCTTTAGTCTGGAAAGCCTGGAGACTAACGCAGACTAAACTTGGAGAGAAGCACCTCGCTGGATGGATGGACACCTTCAGTAGGCCTCAGTTTTAGGATTCATGAGAGTGTTTGAACTTCATTGGTGCTCAAATTTCTGGACTGGCCCACCTGTTTCAAAGTCCAAGAGCATATATCCAGACGGTCCACAGTGTCTGGGGACACTGGGCTTTTGTTGAGCTAAGCAGGCAATATGAGAAAGCTCATGTTTCACTGAGAGCTCTCACAGACAGATCAGGGTATGAAAGGACATGAATAATGTTTAGAATCCTGTGGATGTGGATGCTTTTCTTCTGAACAAACTGAGACGTGCATGAAATTAATAAGCAGATGGTGAGAACAAATCTTGAAATCAGCATGGTGTTAAAACAACTCGTTCCTCCCTCAGTCTGCAAATTTAGCTAAATTTAAATGATGAGAGCCTGTCTGAACGGCGCCCACAAGCGCAGACATACAGGATACACTTCAAACCCTGCTAAACATGATTCCATCAGAACCACTTCCTTCCATCCAAATTCATAACATGCTAGATAGCTAAAATCAAGAACTTCCTCTAAACTTGCCCACTTAACGGTTCGTTCTGCTGTCAAGGAACGACTTTGATGAAATTATGATGAGCGTTTAAGCGTTTGAGAAGCTTCCAAAGCCTCACTGAGGTTAGACATGTGTACCTAAGCACCGTTCCCATGTCGAGTGTGTTCCAGCTGCCTGGCTGTAAAGTGAGCTATGCTCTAAATTTGAAAGTGGCAGAAACTGGGACACCTACCGCACAGACCTTGGTTAGAGGGCACACAGGAAAAGACACAAAACTAGACAGAGACAAAGCACACATCAAAATGGAACACAATGGCAGCGGCAGTGCATTACAATTTCGGCCAAAATGTCACAAAGGTGCAGCTTGGTGTCAGTAGGACGTCATACGATTTCACAACGTGCCATGGGACATTCTGTCCTTCTCTCCTGCCAAGCCTCAGCGAGATTTTTATTGTGATATTCTTCATGGCTGGAGTGCCGGTTTTCTCCCTCTGCAATCTAAACATTTAATCTCAGATGAAAAAATAAACTAATTTCTAAAACACCACACAAACAAGAAACCACTTTACCAAGCTCACAGCATTGTCCCTGGGGACGAGAAAGAGACACAGCGGCCAAGGATTGATCCGAGAAAAATGATAAAGGAGGCAGAATTACATTTTTCAGCTGTCAGTTCACACTTTATGTCTTTCTGGCCAGAATGACTGCTTTATTTAAAGCAAATTAAAGTTATTTTCTTTTGGAATTAATGCAGTTTACTAAGTTTACACGCAGCCATCACACAGCAAGTAATATAAAGCAATATTCTGTCCTAAACCCCTCTTTCCAAACACAGTTCCATGAAATGAGGTCAGTCTGCACGGCCCCATTCTAACCTCAGCTCGCTGTCTCCACTGAGATAGCTGGGGAAATTAGGATGCTGTGACTGAGCCATGGAAATATCCCAACGTTTGCAGCGCATGAGGACATTTGAAACCTGCAACGGTCATAAACATTTAAAAAGATAATTACGGTTTCCTGCTCAGTATGAACTGCATATATTCATTTTACTCCACTGTCGGAGATGTGCTGTAAATAGTGTACCGTGCGCTACGTAAACACAGTTTAGTGTGTGATTCGACACATCCTAAAATGCTGCTTTGTTCCAGACAAAGCTGAAGGGATGGTCAAAATTCAATTTCTTAGCACTGGAGAGAAAAAAAAAAAAACGACACGGCATAATTACATTACACAAAAGTGATTTTTAAAAGAAGAGGATAAAAACGGGGCTCAGACTTGATTAACTGGAACAGCATTCTAATCGGGTTTCCGGGAGAAGCCAATCCCGTGTCTGGCTGTAACCCCCGGAGGGAAGCGGGATCATATTAATGAGAAAGGGCCTGAGCTTTCAAATGAGATCATTCTGACACTAATTCGCCAAACAGAAAACCAACTTAAGACATCCACCGATTCACAGCAATGGATAGGGGCATATCAGTAAGCAATGAGCTACCTCAAGAAGGCAATTAGTGGAAGTGAAAAGCACACTTTTGCAAAGCTTGAGTGGGTATCTATTTGGGAAACAATGTTGTCTGTAACGGAGGGTGGAGATGAAGAGGCAAATTGGGAACTGTCTGGAAAAGGGGGGGGGTTTTCTTTTTTTGATAAGGCTGACGGCAGACAGCGCACAAAAACAAGTGTCATATCCACCAGCCGTGATTGCTTATCGAGTCTGTAGGAGTCAGACGCTGTCTGAAACTCAGAGAAAGTGAGAATGCAAGAATGCACTCACTGTTTTCCGAGAGCTGAAGACAGAAAGACAGATCAGAGAAACGCTGAACATTTGTTATTGGCTATCCAGAGAAGTCTAGACCATGACAAAACTATCCAACAGCAATGCATCTATGGAGTCTAATGGTAACATGAGCTAATCGAACAGTTTATACCTGTGTAAGGTGAACACACAGATACGCTCAAATCCAGAACCAAACCAGACAAAAGTGAACAAAAACTGGCCACCAAAATATAAAAATAAAAACTCCGTGTTTGGAGTAATTCAGCTTTATCAGAACCACCTGGTCCTAACAAACAGAACAGTCTGTTCCCAACAGTTAGACAAACAGCACAGAAAACAAGCCTCTCCGCTACAGCTGCCCCAGAGGCCCAGAAGCATACGGAGTGGCCAAACCGTGGATTATGGCTACAGCGGCAGCACCCATTAACGTGAAGATCAGTAGAAGACCAACAGGCTTTGCTGGCCTCTACGTCAGAAAATGTTTATTCAAATTGGGTGAGGAAGGGGGGGGGGCGTAGTTCAGAGTTTTCAAGGCCAGAGGCCATGAAAATGAAAGCCATGGAAAGTGCTAGGCTGAGGAAATTCTAAGCACAGCAGTCTATTATTTTAGGAGCTCCTATTTTCCACCTGGTCCTGTGACGTTAATCTGACATGTGAACCATCAAACTGGTGGAGGAGATCCTGTTGGGGATGGATGACTGAGATGAGCTTCACTGGGTGGATTTGCAGAAGAGATTCTGTGTGCTAGCACTAAGGACTTTTCGAGAATAAGGGTTACAAAAGTAGAACCTCGCAGACTGGGACTGTACCTGGATGT
>CM074961.1:6186888-6209752 GCA_037577455.1 Pangasius macronema
TTATCTTATTTATACAACTGAGCAGTTGAGGGTTAAGGGCCTTGCTCAAGGGCCCAGCAGTGGCAGCTTGGCTGGGGGGTGCTGGGGATCAAACTCACGATTTATCAGTCATTTAATAAGATTGGGCTTCATTCATCAAGCTGGATATGAACAAATTTATTGCTGCGGTGACTCATGCCAATTATACAATTCAAAGCTGATTAATCAAGGTTTACATTACTGAATATCCAGTACAGAAGCTCTCGTATGATACAAAATTGTTTCCAAACAAACTGGATTTTCATGAATACTACATTTCTTATGTAAATGCTCCAGTTGCTTGAGAAATGAGGCCCATTGTCCAGGTGTGAAGCTATGGTGCATGAGGGCATGACTAGGGGAATCTGGGACAATCCTCAAGCCTCATGTCTTCCAAGATATTGCCTATTGTGGTGTTCAGCTTGGAGCTTTGACAATGGCTTACATTCAGCGATTCCTGCGGCAGAGTCCAAAACTCACACTGTCATTACAGGGGAAGCGGTGGCTCAGTGGTTAAGGCTCTGGGCGACTGATTGGCCGGTTGCGAGTTCAAATCTCAGCCTTGCCAGCCTGCCACGGTTGGGCCCTTGAGCACCTTAGAGAACCCTTAATTCCACAACTGCTTGGCTGTATCCTGCCTCAGTGGTAAGTTGCTTTGGATAAAAGCAACAGGCAAATATGTACATCTAAATGCTCACTTACTCACTTCATCTGCTATGAGTCAAACTTTTGTCCTTTTCCATTTGGATACAACTAAAGTTCTGCATCATTTAGTCAGTACTGTGAGCCAAAAATAAATTGCACAAAATTACGCTGACAAATAGCTCACACATAGTGTACCGTGGCAAAACCAGCTCCTTATCCAATGATGTAGGCTATACATGAAAATAGGTAATCAATACTCTGTTTAATCAGTTATCTGATGCGTTTTACTTCACGCAAGATACTGTAAGATCATACCTTTGAATATCTTTATCGCTGTTATTACCTTTAATATTTATGCATCCATTTATGCATTGTTGCTCTTAACGGACCCATCCACTTCTGACACCTATGGCCTGGAGAACACACAAACGCACGCCATTTTGGGCAGAACGATAGATACTCTGAAGGCATTGGAAAAAGTTACAAGAAAGCGGCCTTGTACAGTTTATCTGAAAGTTTTACCTTGTAAAATTCATGAATCATGGAAGCATGAGCCAACAGAAAACACATGGATGGCTGGAGTTCAAACAACTCATTCATTTGGCTACTTATTCACGGTTTAATTTGGTGAATTGGTCACAAACTATTTGCCTTAACTCAAAAAAAGAAATAAGTTAATCTCAGGGAATTGTATGGGGAAAGAGATTCTCTGCAAAATGACCTGGGTCCCATTCTTCATACATGTATAACTGAGTTAACGAGACTGTTGACAATTTGACATAATGCTGGATCTGCTGGTTGTTCAAACTGTAGTTCCCCAAAAAAAAGGACTCTGTACACTTATATGTGCAAAATTTTATTTGTGCTTATTCAAATGAATCAACTTAAAACTTGGAGGACCACTATGGACACTTACTTTAATGGGAGACATATTGCCACTGTCAACCATAGCTGAATTAGCCCCATTGGAGAATGGTATGATTAGCTAATCTGGCATACGTCATTTCATCTTGGAATGTGTTTAAGCAATGTGTGCAACAGAGTGCTGTTGTTTTACACTGCAAAACACTGGGCTGGCTAGTTATCTGTTTAACTTCATCCTGTCGCAGAAAAATGAGAGGGGAAAGTCTGCTCAGTCCAGTGCTTAAAGGGTGCTTACAAAAGCAAATATCCTTGGTTAAACACACACACACACACACACATACATTTATGTACTATAAATGTATCACACCCTTCCAAATCCATTTAGTGACACTAAACAACACAGATAGCCTTTTTTTTTGGAACTGCTCACAGTTATGATGTCACTGCCATGAACCCATTTACACGTATGATCACCTGGTCACCTTTCGTCAGCGTGATCTGCTGGGTCGCGTTGCGGTATGGTGAGGAGTGCGAATGCGTGTGTATAGTGAGCTGTATATGTAGCCACTGGAGCAGAAGGTGTAAGAGGAAACCGCTAAACATTGTGCTGTTCCTGGCTGTCGGGAAGCAAATGTATCTTTGCTGAAGTTTTTTTTTTTTTTTTCCCCAATGTCCCTCGGGATTTCAGTCCGAGCGTAACGGTTTGTTCAGCACATTTCAGCCCGGACTGCTTTTTGTATAAAGCACAATGCTCGGAAGGCTTTGCCAAACTGCTGGGCCAATTCCAGCTTCATGCGGTCTATAGATCCATTGCTGATAATACACTAGCTAGCTAAATAAGCTTTGCTAATGTGTAGTCATCACACCAGTAACAGTAGCATGTGTATTCACTTAATTAGGTCTGTATGAACTAGCAAAAGCTGCCGGATGTGTAAGGGCTATTTGGAAATTTGGCTGTTGCTGATATTTACATATACTGATATAAAGTCTCAGTAGCCAAATGCTATATAGCACACCAGGTCATGCTAACTAGGAAGTAAAAAACAAAGTGGTGAACAGTAAAATGTTTACAGCTACACAGGCTACATTTCCTTTACATTTGTGAATTTATAGTGGCAGTTCTTTCAGCCATGTCAAGTGATATATGTGATGCTGCTTTCAAATCTCAGGAGACGAATGTGTTATGCTGCATTTCAAGTAGGACGACCTTTAATTTAGAGCAAACGCTGCCTAGCTAGGCAGCTGGCTCCGGAAGTGAAATGGAGGTGAATTTACAATACTGTTATTCGGAAAAAACATATGGTCCATTCTAAAATAATCCAAATGTTTAATTATCGCAATTATATTACATTACAGATTATTATCACATACCTAGCATTAGCATTAGCATTAGGATTTGCAGTCGAATTTTGTGACAGGCTTCAGTTCTGTAATGTTTTTTTTTTTGCATATTTCTATTCATCTATGTCTCATGAAATACAGCTGAAAAAAGGACTTCCTTCTGTTAAAAAGAAAAAGTTTCTGTATAAACTTTGGGCAAAACTTCAGCGTTTTTCCATCCTCCATCATAATATTATATATTTGGAGGTAACTCACTTAAATTGTGTATTGGCATGGTAGTTCAGCCAAGGAACCTCCTTGATCATTTTCAAGTACACAGGCCCTCATACCAAGAGCTTAATTTTAGAAGCATGAACTGCCTCGGTTTATACGCATTCCAACAGAAAGAGTGTCCAGAATGGAGTGCGGTTTATGAGTACGCTGTTCTTCTGCTGTAACTCTGTAATGCCAGACTGAAACTGATGTGTTTGTGGGCTTCTGCTGGAAGCAACCCACCACCCCATCACCCACAAATTGCATCCAACACCAGTGGCTCTTTACACAGGCAAACACAAATACTGCCATCTTCAGCCTGTGTTGTCAATATCAACCCCTGGTAATGCGACACTGGGGTTTTTTTTGGGCTCCATTACAAGTCGCCTTTAAAGACTGATCTCCTTGGTTGTTTACTTTGCTTTAGCATCCAGTCCAAATGTGTCTACTTAGAAAACTGGCTTAATCCCTCAATAATATTATCGTCAGCTCTGCTTTCAGAAGACGCGAATGCCACCCTTAGTGGTGATAGATAAATGAAAGCTATCCTTTTCCTCACCTTCGGCGAATTTGGATTGCAGTGCACGCTCATCTCTTTTCAAATCTGAGGAATGTATTTAGTAATTTACACCACTGATCATTTAGACCAAGCGTTTATCAGAAATGAGTCACAAAACGTCCTTCACTTTTTTTTAAGCACTTTTCAGGCACAATGACCCACACACACACTCACACCCACACACACACACACACACACACACACACACACACACACACACACACACACACAAGCTGCATATGTTCGCAGTGGAGATGGTACAGGGGGCAGGACACCACTTGCCCTGTGAATAATAATGCTCAAGTGTCTCAGCTCACATCACTGGGAACTGCAATTGATACAAACGACGCTGATTTGGTGAGCATGTGCACTGGATGCACAGATGTTCCACTTCACCTTTTGCACCTTTTGTACTAGTCCTTAATTTGATTTTGCTATTAGGAGACAGAAATGGCCATGATGGAAAATGGTTTCATTTACTATGGCATTAATCTACATACGGCTTTATTCGTGCCTGTCTAGTCCAATATGTCAGCAATACAAATGACCCAATGTCCAACAGCATGCTTCTACAAGTTCAAGGGCAGACCTGTGACACCATGCTTCGATACTGTATGACCAATCCACTGAAGGGTTCATTTTGACTGACAGGCTGACTGACTGTTTCGAGAGGTCTGAAAGCGCTGAGGGCATGACCCCACATTTCAATAACACTTATTCTTGCTATGAGCTACTGACTTGACTTGAGTTATTCTTGATTTTATCTCAAAAAGCAGTAGAGATTTTAGTAGAGTGTTTATGAGCTTGTCATGTATCAGTGTATATTCACTTCTCATGCCACAGCACTGCTGAATTCTCAAACCGGATTAGTCAGAAGGGTTAGGGTTGTCTGCGAGGTTTATATTAATGTAGTTCTTTTAATACATTATAGTTTCTATAGTAAGCACTTGAATAAATATTTGTATGGCACAAGCATATTAAAAACGTGTATAATTGATGATATGCTGAATTTTTCTGTGGGAAGAGCACACCATCACTGATTTATTTTTCCTATAACAGGACTAACAGCCCAGTGAATCAGGCAAAGTGTGTTTGTTATATATTTGGTTCAACAATACAAAATCTACATGTGTATATACAGTATCTCCTCTAACAGGACATGCCTTTACTGGAAATATCATCTTAAAATGGAGATGCTAAATCAGGCCTTCTGAAAATCACCACTCCTGAGCAACACATCCATCTGCAGCCAGAAGCTCCATCCCAGGCCTGCTTTCACAATCAGGGCCATACAGGAAATCAGCACAGCTGCCTTTTTTAGCATCGCTGTTGATTTACCAGTCACACACTGCATCTGCGTTTCTTTTTTTGGCCTAGCTGATGAAAGCACTTGAAGCGTCTTCATATTTCAAGAGGGCCATGTGAGAGCAAGTGAAGAAACACAATGAGGTAGGTGAAATGTGGGGTCTACTAAAGGTGCAGAGTAATGTTGTACCGTTAGAGATTGAGAGGTTTATTTCGAAGGACATTGTTGGACTGGAGTGCCATGGAAAGAATTTAACACAGAGGAACAATTTTCTAAAGGTAGATTTTTTCCATGGCACTCCAGCAAGATCCTTCAAAAAGTCTAAATTTTCATATATTTTATATATATATATATTGAATGATAACCGCATGAATGTGCAGGTGTACAGGTGTTCTTAATAAAGTGGACGGTGATTGTATATATAAACACACAGAGAACCAGAGAGAGAGGAAAGAGAAGAATTATCTCAAATTTAAGGGCATCTTGAAAGTCTTCAGCGTGAGTTAATACTTTCCAGTAAGACTAGACCCTATGGGCTATAATCAGGGTTGTTAATTAATATTGCCTCTATCTCTAAGCCGCAGTTGTTCTATCCTATCCGCACTATCCTCCTGTTCGCAGTCTCAAAGTCGCTCCTGCCCCTTTCTAAGAAGACACATCTGCTAAACCTTTTCTCTCTTTACACCCAAAATGGCTTACTATTGAATTCTCTCCTTCTGATGAAGATGGATTGACATTTTGGATACCCCATTGCTTCACGGGTAAATCCCTCATGGGGAATGAAACGGTCAGATGGGCAGTAAGCTCAAGCTGTAGGTCAAGAAATCCTTTTGGGGCAGGCCAGAAGGGAATAGGGTCCACTCCTGGATGTGCAGGGTCTGGTCAAGCAGGAGAAGATATACTCTCAGTTGAATGGGCCACAAGGGATGGAGTCGGTGTATAAAAGCACTGCGCAACTGTCTCCTGTTATTAGATATACACTGACCTTACACAGAGATCACCAGCGCTAGCTGCAGGGCGCACAAATGACCTCCAGGCAATTGGATTTAGCAAAGCATTAGGCTTTGTTCTACAGCGCCTTCGCCCCCTGAATATCTTGCTAACTCAATAAGAGCTGCCTGAGTATACATGCTGGTTTGTCACCCTGCCTGATTTTAGCTGGAGGGCAAGAGCCATCTAAACATCACAACCAGAGATGTACAAACTGAGAGGTGAACTTCCGCTGACCACACACACGACACCGCAGGTTCCAGGAACCGTGTGTGGCATGGTGCAAATACATATACACACATATAGATGAGATTACTTCTTGTTCCTGTCATTTCATAGATGCATGCGATTTACATAAACAAACATATAAGGCTTATTTTTAATTACATTCTTTTCACATTCTTCTGTTCACATATTCTGCATAATAAGGCGCTTAGATGAAAGATGGATGCTCCAGCATGGCACAGCCCATCGTTTAAAATTCAACAGTTAAATCAATAATGCATAAAATGACAAACACCCAGTGCGTATTTGATGAATGCCGCATCTTCTAGCCTGCGCTAACAAAGTTAGCGAATGAAGTAGTGTCATTAAGCTGTGATCTCATCGTTTACTGAAATCAGTCTGATGGAAGAGAAAGCTAATGCTATAAACACGGCACCTTCTACTGTTCAAAGAAAACTCTGAAAGCCATACCCCTTTTCCTGAGGCTTACTCTTTCACTCCACTCGTGGGAGTGAAACCTCCTGGTTGCAAAATCAAATTTAATCGAACGTCAGGCATTCTGTCATTCTAACGTTCCCCAGCCTTGATAGAGATGTTTGATTAAACCCTGTCCATTGCTTCCCCTAACAACCAGTGGCCCCAATTACTGTAATGTACGCGGCTCTGTTTATCTAGAAAGCGTCGCTACTTATATGAAAACACTTTATTTAAGAAGGCGCCAAGCCTGCTAAAGCTGTGTTTAATCATTCATCTGCACTGGATATCGATGGAATGGAGCCCAACATGCTGTTTAAATCAGCATGGCTGTTAAAAAGCAGTCAGGTTTCATCTGTACCCAGATCAATAATAGCACAGCGCAGATGAGCCACAGTATGCACGACAGAAATATAGGCAGAGAGGGAGAGAGAGAGAGAGAGAGAGAGAGAGGGAGGGATAGAGAGAGAGAGAGAGAGAGAGAGAGAGAGAGAGAGAGAATTGGGGGGAAGGGTGAGAAAGGGCTGTGTGGTCCCCCTGGTGTTAACACAGATAACAACTCTTTGGTAAGTGGTAAGTATCTGCGTATGGACATGTATTACATCACAGCGTTGTTGAATTGTCGATTCTGATTGGTCAGAAGCTGTGGATTCATTTTCATAACAGCAGATCAAACTATAGGAACGCACTCATTCTAATCTTATCTTTCTTATCTCGACCTTTGCGGTTTCTTGACAGGTTTATTTGTCTTATTAAATCAAGAGTGAGAATAAATGAGAGGTTGATGAGGGAATGACTGCTAGGCTACTATAATGTATTTAATATTGGATGTGATAACTTGTAATAGTACACTACATGGCCAAAAGTATGTGGACACCTGACCTTCACACCCATATTACCATGTTCACACCCATAACTGTTGGCACAAATTTGGAAGCACACAAGTGTAAAGAATGTCTCTGTATGCTGTAGCTTTACAATTTCCTCTTCACTGGAACTAAAGAGCTCAACCCTGTTCTGGCATGACGGCGCTCCTGTGTGCAAAGCAAGGTCCAAAAAGACATGATTTGCCAAGGTTGGTGTGGAAGAACTCGAGCAGCCTACACAGAGCCCTGATCTCAACCCCACTGGACAAAATCCCAACAGCCATTCTCCAAAATCCAGTGCAAAGCCTTCCCAGGATAGTGGAGGTTATTATAACAGCCAAGAGGGACTAAATCTGGAATGGGATTTTCAAAAAAAGCACATATGGATGTGATGGTCAGGTGTCAGACTTCTGTCCATATAGTGGACAAAATATGATGTGTATGTCGTGTTCAGCTCTAAATTAGTATGAAGATAAAAAAGAGGAGTGCTTGATCTTTACAGTAACAGGCACATAAATATCAGTCTTAACAAGATTAAAGCTCAGTCTGAAGCTTGACTATTCGTGGTGATGCCACCAATTCCTCTCAGGCCAAAGCTCTCAAGATGCCTACACAAATAAATCACCCTTGTCAGTCAGAATTAGAGGATCCAAGGTGCGCTTGTGAGAGAGAATGTATATTTATCGAGCACAGACAGCACTACATTCGATGCTTTTTCAATCCATAAATGATTCCTGACAGCCGCTGTGAAAAAGTGTTGACAGCTCTGTGCTACAGGACAGGGAGAGACTTCTGACCAACTAATCCAACACCTGATACCTTACTGGTTAATATAAAAGGCGTCAATTTCACGAGTGTGTAATTTTTAACAGAGGTGTTAAGCTTGTTTTTAAGTGCCTTCAGCAGTGATGAAAACTGCCAACAGCAAGTGGGTATCTGGTTACACCAAAACAGTTTGCAGTTAAAATTAATGAGGCTGCTGGATATTTACACAGGGTTTTATTTCTGTTTTGCATATTCGGATCTTTACAGCAGCTGACAGAAGGTGCGTTCTTGCAGAATGGCATTATATCCTGCTGCATGACAAATTGTGAGAGCTGATTCTCTCCGAGTCATGAGAAAGGGGTATTTATATATCAGGTCGAAGAATTGAATATGCGCCTCGGGCCTTGTTTAAGTCCATTACTGTCCTTTCAGCCAGCATACATGGAGTATATCTCTACATGCCTGCTACGTATTAGGTCTTACATTGAAAAAGCATGCAAGCTGACGTAGAAGCTAGTCTCTTTGACTAAACAGCTCTGAAGTTCAAAGAAGAGGGAAGGGAGGGAGTGTAGTACTAAAGTTTGAGCTTATTTATGGTTGGCAAAAGAGCGAAGAAAAGATAAGCATGGGGAGGGAAAAAAAAAAGGTTTTGGGACTCCATGTCTCCTAGAAAAGGACGAAGGGGTATAAGAAAGAATAACATGAAGATTAGTGAGTGGCGTAGATCCTCTGGATGGAAAGTCTGGAAAAGAAAAGCTTTGGATTGTGTTTTGGTGAACTAATTGGTCTGTAAAGAGGCAATAACCTAGAACTTGTGAGAAGAGAGAGAGCATACTGTCAGAAAGTACAGCAATAATAAGAGAGAAAAGACTGTTCGGTTACCCATAATGTGAAAAAGCCATAAAATGGCTTGCTTTAATGAACCAATTTCCTTTTAAAAAATTTTTACACCCACACATTGCCATTATTGTGAGCTTGAGCAAACCAGGATCCATTTCCAAACTCTGAAACAGTAGGGTGCACTACGAGTTGTATGAGGCAAATGCAACAGAGCATAACACTATAATATGACATATAAACCTAACAACATGATATACTCCGATTAATCAGGGAGAATAATGGAAATTTGTGATGTTAGCGCACCAATCTGCCTTTGAGTACAAGTTGTTAATTTGGTGCTTTAACTAAAGCAGTTGTACACAACGAGGAGAATGATTGGGACTCCCTCGACTACATGAGGGCATTTATTAAACAAATAGCTTCACCGCTAAAGGCGTAGCTAGGGAAAAGATCACATCTAGCCCTATAATCTAATTGCTTTCCCTCTCACCTCCGAAACAGGCGTATTACAACTGCACGGGCATTGATCAGGTGGAAGAAGTTATCTTGTGCTGGTCCAGTGGGAGCTGAGTGGAAGCTTTACACCATGCATATTTCATGACTAAGAGATGGCGGTGTGAGCGAAAGCATCTTGAAATGCGCCTATTAGAGAGAGGCACATGCTGATTCTTCAGTGCTAAAGGAATGCATACTCATTATGGCCTGATTCACGCTGCTTCAACTCTATCATCTTCCCAAATTAATCCATCCGTTGATCTTTCCTGTCCGAGTCAGCAGTTTGAGAATTCAGCTGAAAAACGAGCTGGATTTGGAGATGCTTTCTTTCTTTCTTCTCTTTTTTTTTTTTTTAACCAGGGTTCTTATCAATAATGAAAATGACATGGGTGATGAAAAAGTGAGCGGGGTTACGCAGGCGCTGAAAGGATTAGCTCTCCAAGCAAGTGGCTACTCTGGACTGATGAGCGCCTGTTTGGCCAACACCGAATTATCCATTGTGTCTTCAATGGCCAGAAAGAGCCATTACCAGAACATCTTGGAGTCGGTCATTAACCACAGGCTTGCACGGAGTTAAATGGCTACAGATCTTTCATGCTCTCTGTACAGGTCCAATTTTTAATTCAGCTTTTTTGGGCTCTGTTGTTCAGAGCTGCTGAGATGCTCAGTCATGTGTAATGTAGTGTTTTTGCATCTATGCCAGCGTGTTGCATAGCAACTTCCTTTTATGTCACCTTTTTACTGCTTCCACCTCAACCTGGTGAGTTCACTTCCAGCCAAGCAAGCTGACATGCTGTCAACACACAACTCACTCACTCTGTGCACTTATCTGGTTTTTCGATATTAACATACTTGTCTCAGTAACATCTCTGAATTTGAGCCAAGCTGATACATTCCCACAGAATATGCCTGGGATACCATTTCTTTTCCTCTCAGCTCTGCACAGTTCCTTTAGAATACGTCTCAGGCAGAGGCCAAGGCTCCCAGATAAAGTCCCACCTGGTTTAATTCCCTAAACTGTCCACGTCCAGGTCCTCCTGCTTATTAGAAGTCCTGCCTAATTAGGAGACATGGAGAAAGAAATCAGTGTTCTGACCGACCAATCCCCTCGGAGAACTGGTGCCAGATTCTATGATTAAAAATTATATGTAGCACCTCAACACCAAGCCATATGAGCAGCTTTATATAAGAAAAGGTATCAACAGGATTATTTCCAGGGTGCTAGACATCTTTCAGTATGTGCTCTCTCTCTCTCTCTCTCATGAGCATGATCAGTGGATTCTTCAGTGCCAGAAATAAAGGTCACTGTAAGAATGGAAAAGCTTACCAATCTCTTTCAGCTCCTGCCCGTTCGGCCTGCTCTCCTCCAAGCGCCTGCTCTGACCATCAATCACACCAGACCCCGGCCCTGCCACTACACTCTGGGCTTTTGAATAGCAAGCATGATGGCCTGCTATACAACCACAGCATCATTTAGTTCATTCTGAGCCACACTTAGCAGGGTCCACACTCTAAATATTACATATTCACATATATATATATATATATATATATTCCCGCTGAGCACTTTATCACAAGTATTATACCTGTATCTGTTCTCATTGGGCAGAATTTTAAAGAAGCAGTTTGTCATTTTTAGAGCCCTCTGCTGACAACACGATGAAATACAAGTGCAATGGAAACCCCGACGAGCTTTCTCATACTGCTCAAATGATCTCCATCTGCTCTCGAGCTGTTGGTTAGCATTAAGGGGTAAAATGTGCAGAGAAGTCTGAAATAAAGAAACCAACAACTGCATGGTACAAATTTTGCAACACCTGCCCTGCAGAGAATAAAACCAGTCTCTTCCTGTTCTCTACGGTTGGAGAAACTAGCGGGATCTTGGTCCACTCCTACAAGCAAACCATTTTATGCTCCCTTACATTCTTAGGTTTGTACATGTGGACTTCCCTCTTTACACAGGTTTTCAGTAGGGTTCAAATCTATGGCCAAGAGGCAACCAGGTTTAGGGCTGAAATATCCTGGTAGTAAGTAGAATTCATGATGCCATCAATCTTCACGAGAGTCCCTTAACGACCAGCCATAAGACAGCCCCAATGCATCAGTGATGCTTTTACAGTGGAATATATTTTTCACAGGCTATCAGCTGATTTTGGTTTCATTCACGTACAACCAGTAATGCCAACTGTAGCTCAAATGACACCTGTTGTAGTTCAGGTGCTGTGTTTTGGAAGATGTTCTCAGCCAGGACTTCCAAACAGCTTATTGTTCTGAAACTGGTGTTTAACAGTAGATTCTCTGGCATCTTAGGGCCCTTTTTCTCTCCTCCACCTCCTTACTCACTGTGAGGGAGAGAGCAATGTGCTCATGGGTTGCATTCTTAGCAAATTTCCATCTGTTACAGACCAGCGTTTTGTGCGTAATTGTATTTTTTAAATAATTGTGTAATTTCTATATCGATTATCTGATTTGTACAGGTCAACAACCATCTGTCTCTTGTCTTGAAACGTCTTTGGTTTTTCCTCACGGTAATAAGTGATTTTGCATGTGTGCAACCTCAGATTCATACCCCAGGGAAACAGGACATGATCAAAGGCAACAATAGAGTTCCTGGGGACTGAGAACAAATGGAAAAATACGTTTTTCAAGAATCAATATTTCTCTACTTTTATTTTCCATACTCACATACACACATACACTATAATGGCCAAAAGTTTATGGACACCTGATCATCATGCCCAAATATACTTTCTGAACATCCCATTCAAGATTTAGTCCTTTTTGCTGTAATAACCGTCACTCTTCTGGGAAGGTATGTCCACATACTTTTGGCCATATAGTGTATATATTTGAGTGAAAATAAAATCATTTAAAATTTAATGATAGAACAAATATCACTATTTATAATGAATATGTGATATTCACTTGTGTCCACAGCATTTATTTTTTTTAATGAAATCCTGAGTTGACTCTCTTAATTTTAAGAGGTGCCTATAATTACTTCAATTATTCAACTTTCATGCTAATACTACAGTCAACACTATTAAACACTTGTAACTGCACTAGCAAGAATAACAAAAAAACACTTTCCCACTGTACTCTATAACCAATTATCAGCATAATTCTAGCTCAAAAGCAGCTTGCTGTGATGTAAAACTGGTGTAAAACAAAACATAGTGCAGAAGAAGAAGATGAAAGGAAGGTCTACTTCACTGTTTGAAGTATGCTGCCATGGCATACGTGTACACACACTCACACACACACACTCACACACTCCTGCTTCTCCTGAGATGGAGCCCAAGGGGATAGCACAGCTGTGTACTCAATGATCAGCATCAATCAGTGCTGCTCTGCCATGCAGCGCTTTCATCAAACACATGCAAGCATGCACATGACACAACACACACACACACACACACACACACACAAAACCCTGCACCCATACAGTACTGTACAGTAAGACAATAATATACATACCCATTGCGGTACACATTATGTAGAACCTTCTGGAAACAGCTTTGCTGAATTTATGGAATTTCAATCAACCAAGTGCAAACTAGAGTAATAAATGACAGTTCAAGGACACAGATTTTCAAGAAACATTTCCTTTGCTGGGGAGACTTTGTCGGCTGAATTGGTCAGGAACTAATTGCTCCCAACTACATTGTGAGACAAAGCTCAGGAATGCAACAGGGTGTAGTTGTGTGCCATAAATTGCCCAAATGAGATCCCCTGTACTATTACGAGTAGATGTCTCGCACACAAAACAAGGCAGCAGGGAGGACCTGTGTAAGGCTTTTGGCCTTACACCTCTGGTTTTGTATGGACGTCTTAGTGCACTTGAGAAAGAAAATACAATTCATGGAAAAGCCTTAATGACAGCCTGCTCTCCTATCTTTATAGCACACAGAGAACGAACGAGGCAGCCCATCATCTTTGAAAGTAAGAATTATCTGATATAAGAACTCCATGCTTCTATATAGCATTCTCCCTGGTTGCCATTCTTGGGCAAGACACAGTACATCCTCAGTTACACCAGGATTTAGGTCAAATTAAAGAGTTGCTGATCTTTCTCCTTTGTTTCACACTCTCTGTATGGTCCTCCAGAGGCCCTGCTGATGGATTGGAGCCATCTGCCTAGACAAGTGCTTCCTGGTTTTGGTGAGTGCAAAGAACACTGTCTTAGCTGCGATACTTTCTATTGCCCATGTCTTCAAAAGCCCACATTTTCCTTCATCTTTTTTTTTTCTTAATTTTGATTTTCCTTGAGTCTTATCCGCTCCATTAAAGCACACACTCAGGTGACACTCCCATGGATTTGATCCATCATCAGGAGTCTATGCCAGCTTGTGTGAATGCAGAAGCTGGGCACACCAAATACTAAAGTCATTCTGAAATTCACGGAAGATTCTACTTTTTTTTTCAGGTGGTTACTGTATTTTCACCTCAGACTTTTGGACACCATTGTAGACCCCTGTCTCTGTCCAGTTTTGTCCAGCCTCTCTAGAATTCAGTGCAGACAATCTTCTCCTCACCTATATCGGGAGAAATGAGTTTGCATTGGCTTCACAAAGCTTAACTTATCTGTTAAATGGAATGTGTGGGAAAGCAGTGTATGTGAGGTTGCCTCCATGTACACAACTAAAATAAACAGCTCACAGCAGACAGCGAGTCTCTACCACTGGGCTCTAATTGGACAGATAAGGCCACCCATCTATGCTGGCAAAGTCCTTTATGGATCAAGCTCACATGCTTGACATCTGGCCTTCCAGCATCACCCTCTCTTGCACGCTTGATCTTCAGCACTGTGGCTTGATTGGGCAGAACCGCTTGCCCATTGAGAAGCTAAGCCCTTCTCGAGCTAGGCTGATAGTGCAGCGTTTGCCATACAAGCCATCATTTCTAGCATTTATTGCGTGTCTGCTTAGGCTTAAGGAGCAGAAGCACGAGTCTGCATCTTTGACCAGTGGAGCAGAGTTGTGCCCAAACCTCTAGCCACAAGTCTCCTCTTTGATACAAACCTCAGTAGTGCAATGGCTGTGAGAAACACAGATCAACAAGAAAAGCAATTTAGTAGCTTGTGTGCTGAAAAAAAAATCTATCCAGCTAACACTTCTACAGACAGCATAAGAAACAGAAACATGGCTGAACTGTCATAGCTCAGGGCCAGCCACAGAGACATAAAGGGCAACAGAGGAAAATTCTGACAAGTAAATCTGGACTGTCCATCATCGGATTGTCCTTGGGAGGAAAGTACAGTATCCATACTAATAATATTTGCTGAAACTGAAGATATGTAACCTAAATAGTTCAAGGTTCAGTGAGGAGATATGGTCTCATACATTGGTGCTGAAGTACACCCAGACCAGCTCCACGAGAGGCTCAAAGAGGCTGTTGTATTCGTTTTTGTTTGTTTGTTTTTTTTAAACAAATGCTAAATGAAACTGTTGAGATGGGACTAATGGGAAAGAAAGAGAAAACAACAAAGGACTTTATTAAATCCATGCAGCTGCTCTTGCTCTATTTGATGCAAGTACGAGTTGTTTGTGGGAGACTGGTACGAGCCCTCCCTGCGCAAAAGATGAAAAAAAAGGGGGTCAAAAGTGGTTAACGATGCGCAAAATAAAACAGCAGAGACAACATTTTTTCTAACTGAACCCGATAAGACATATCACATTAGGAGAGGGGGGAAAACGTCCTATCGTGTTGCCATGGCAACACTCAGGCCTATCACCCACGGCCTTGGCTAAAGGAGAACAGGCGTGAGACTCCCGAATCTTTCTTTAATTGTAATGTGATTTCTGATATTACTTTAGATAGCACAAGATAAGAGTCAGGAATATATACGATATGAGCTGTGGAGTTATTATTAAGCAGTCACAGGAAATAAAAAAAAAAAAAACCTTCAGAGCAATGTGACAATTAAAATGTTATAAAGCCAAGGTTAGCTTTGTCAGCTATGAGTTCTAGCTCTGCAGATATGTTGTGTGCAGTATGTATAAGTTTGCCAGTGATCTATAATGTGACAGACACAGACACACACTAGCAGCACATCAGTGTGTACTGGCTTTTTGCCTACTCACTCTTCTGTCTGGGTAAGAGAGAGCGATTAGAGAGAGCGATTAGAGAGAGCGATGTCATTCTAACCCATTAAAAACAAAAAGTTTGAATTCTGCTGATACCACAGCCACTCATGTCTGGGAGTCAAGGGATTGGCCCTGCTCTCTGTGTGGGAGGGATGGCATACTCTCTCTCCCTTGTCAATCACAGCATCACTAGCCAATCACAGGTGTCTGTGAGGTCATGTATGCGGAAGGGGGCGGATAGCACTTCCCTCTGAGTGTGCTACGCTGCCCTGTAATGCAGCAGTTCAAAAAGGTGCGGTTGGCTGGCTTCAAATGTCTTGGAGAAAGCACATGTTAAACCTTCACTAGATGTTAGCTGTCGTATGTCGTATGATGAGAGTGCTAGCTCATGGGTAGAAATTGCTAGTGACCAAATTGGGGGAAAAAAATCTCTGTAGAATAATTAATGTTTTAATATGACTAAATATTTCCTACAGACTGGTCAGAATATGTTTATACTAATATATGACATCAGCAGTTTAGCTAATACATAGGCACGTTCCAAGCCATTACGGCACTAAACCTTTGATAATTTAATACTGTGTGTAGCTGTACAGGACACTGAGTCTCACTTATCAAACTGGATGCAAATTTATTTTGTAAATCATTCAGAAGAACATGTACGAGAATAGAAATGTGGTATCCATTCAAATCCAGTGGTTACGGAAAACGTTTGTATCCTGTGAGATTCCAATTTAATCCTGAAATTAAACTGAAGTATAAGGAGACTCCGTAACATCAACCGCGACCGATCGGCTTCGAATCGTATAACCGGTGATGGACTGCTTATGAATTACGTCATGAGGATCGCGTATTTATTTCAACTGCACAATTTAATGAGAATTCTGTGAAGCTCAGTTCGGTATCATATTAACGACGAGAGCAACCCGATACAAATCCATCAATTACACAAATAAGACTAGCCATTCAATTACGCCAAAAGTAATGGCACCGTAGAAGAGGAAGAACAATTGGGAGATTTAGCCCAGAAGATCAACGAAGCCAGGCTATCATTTACATACAGACAGCAGAGTAGACAATAAAAACAAATCACAACTAAAAGTAAAAGTAAAAAATAAAAGTACAAGATTTGACACTAAAACACCTCATCTGGAACACAATTCCATGCTTTCACAGTTTTTTGGTGCAGGAGGTAGTTAATGTTTGCACGGAGCATTCCACATCGGGCACAAAAAGGGGTTTAGGGAGCTGTGCTTAAGAGGCGCTCTTCCACTGTTTAGTCGTCATTTTCTCATTTTCAGCTCTCTGTGCGCTTTGTCTTTTATGTGGGCATCACTAAATGTAACTCAGCTGTGCTGTGAACACGCTTGCTAATTTACAGGCGATTGGCATTTATCAACTTACGCACGAGGAGTACAAATAAAATCAGTGTTACTGAAACTTGTAAATCTGGTGGCAATTTTTAGCACACTTTGGCCTATGAAAACATTTACACACAACTTTCCTAAGAGATGGATTACTGAGGCCCGGTGTGAGTGGAAAACACTGAAAAAGGAATCAGCTAGGCATGTAAATAATTGCGAACAAATTAAAAGTCGTTTTTACAACAGGATCCGCTACCATGCGACTCATACGCGATCTCTAAGGAAGTACGATATAGCATAATATCCGAAGCATCCTGTAGCGTTTCGCTTGATAGCGTTACTGCTCTTCATTTTTCTCTAAAACCTCCCTCTTAGTTCAGTACAGATTCAGTGGGCTTTAGCCATAAACGGATGCCCATTCCCTTTAAATTCCCAAAATGACATTCTTCCCAGAGTTCCTTAAGGAAATTACAACAAGCAGGATCAGAGTCAGCAAAGCTTCTGAAAAAAAAAAAAAATCGTATTAATATACAGTCCACAAATCTCAATAACATGCGTCCCAAAAAGCTCTATTAAACCTGTAAAGGGTGAGACCTTTTAGGGGAGGAAAATGCTTAATGAGAAAATATTTCATTTAAAGAAAATAGTTTTTTTGGTCGGTGTGATAAAATCTAAAATGAAAAAGGAGTACAAAATGAACGATGTGAAAATAAAACTGTGCAGCCCAGGAAAAATAGTCATTAAACTAAATGGTTACAAGCTCGAGACAGAAAGCGGTGTAGGTGATCGCTCTACTGATAGCGAGTACACGCGGACGCATTTATCAAAGAGTGAGTCGAATACATCGGTGCGGGTTTAACACAGTCGAGGAACTAACACTCAGTATGTGAGCTGAAGTGGCTGTGTGTGACTCATCAGGTTACCAAGGACTGTTCTGCAAGGACAGACGTTCAAGCACTAGAATAACCCCAATATCTGAAGCTATTAAATGTTCATTAGACTGTTAGCTTTGTAGTAAATCTGGATGTCTGCCATCTGGCCATCTGTTACATCAGTTTCCAATCATACCGGTGGCATGGTGTAGCATAGGAATGGGGTCGAAGAGAAAGCCTCTCTTGCACTGTAGACTTTCTTTCACGGAAATGACAGAAAGTTGTACATTTGGTAATAAAGGATCTCAGTAGCATCATGAAAAAATACAATCAGAGGAAATAATGATTCTGACACTTTCCATTTTTCCATTTAATCTACTTCCAGTGCATATATCCACTTCAAAGTTAGTCTTTTGACTTCTTGGAACTAATTAGTATACCTAAAATACCTTTAAAATGTACTTCAAACAGGAAGGAAAAACTATTTCAGACATTTGACCTTCCTGTAACCTTGATCCTGTCTGGATCAATTCAAAACTCCAATCAGTTCATCTGCTGGTTATAGGGATAATTTTTCAGTTTCAGTTTCTAACGAGAAACTCGGACAGACAGAAAACCTGGAAGTATATAATGTAAATATAAATATTAAAAAATTAACTAGATAGGGGGAAAAGTAAACACGCGCGCGTGTGTGTGTGTGTGTGTGTGTGTGTGTGTGTGTGTGTGTGTGTGTGTGTGTGTGTGTGTGACGGTTTCATAAAAGTAAATCAAGTTTTGGATATAAATGCTACAAAGCAGAATTTCTTATGCAAATCGCACCTGGAGCTTCTTAATGGCAGCATTATTAAACAACACTCGAACAGAAAAAGCTACAGAGGCGTTAAACGACATCCCTGACAGTACAAGTCTCTCCAAAACATGCAAAACTGATCGTCTCTGGACAGGTGAGGCCTGCGAGATTTCACAACGCTCTTTCAGACTAATAATAAGAAAGGTCAGGGAGACAAACCAGAACTTTACATAACAAAAGAGGGAAAAAAGAAATGTTTGGAGAAAGACATGCTGCATGCGTGATCCCAAGGCCACCATACTCACAGTGAAGTACGGCGGCTTGAGCCTCATGATGTACAGCTGCAACCAGGACGTGGTCATTACACATTATCAACGAAAACATGAATGGATCGATGCACTGGGACATATTAGAGAAAAATGTGTTCTCATCGGCTGAGATGATCTGCCAACAGAAACGGACCAGAATTTTACCGCAGAATTGCACTTCTTACCACAGATGTCTCCAAGCTGTAATTCTCAGCAACTCTGCTTTTACAAGTTGCTAATGTTGGTCATTAGTCGTGTCCAAATACATTTTTCCCTGTCCATTTAGTTTTTTTTTTAAACTTAAAGTGGATATGCGCACTGGAAGTATATTAAATAACAAAAGCAACAGAGTCTGAATACTGAATGATTTCCCTTCATTGTATTGTTAAAACTGCATTTTGATAGCCACATTCCACTGACTGCATTTACGTAGATACACAAAGGCACAGATTCAATCCCCTGAACAACAATGACCATGAAAATAGTGAGAAATGATTGAAGGAAAAAAAAAAGCAGATCGATCAAAGACACAGGAGGATCATTAAGTGACTGTAGGATAGAGGAGGACAAGTTGGTAAGTAGGACAAGGGTCACACTTGGTGAATGCTCCATTTATTGAAGCCTCTGTGCTGTAAAATACTTCCAGCTTTCCACGATGAATTATGACGCAGTTATTTTCTGAGAGGGATGGACTATCGGAGGACAATGCATTCAGTGTAACTCTTCCAACACTCTCTTATAATGAGTATAAGTGAAACACAGCATATGTGAGTTTGGATCATTCAGAATGACTCACACGGCGAAACAAACGCTTCACCTTTACTGGCCATGAATCGAATAGATTATTGAGAATGTAGATTATGTAGCAGCAGGAAGGGTGCATTTATTTTTCCCAGCTGGTTTCTGAATGTTGGTTGAGGCTATTTGTTTGTTTATAGATGGTGAGGACCACACAATTGCTATTTAGGCACAAAAACACAGAATTGATGGATGATGTATTTCTTTCTCCAGTTACTGTAGATTCTTCTAGATCTCAGTGCTGCTTCTGCCACGGTTGAGTACAAGACATTTAGTCGGCTACAAAACTGGGTTGGTATCTTTGTCTCTGCCATAAACTGGTTTTAATCCTACTTAAGTGGCCATGAACACTTGTTTCACTTGGTACTTGCTTACCCAAGTGCGATAATATATCTTGTAGGATACCTCAAGGTTCCCAATAGCCAGAATAATCAAAGAAAGCACATGATGTTCTGGATGTGTCATAATCTTCTCCAGCTAAACAATGATAAAACAGAAATCCTTCCTATGGGGAATGGAGAGCAGAGAAATGATGTGCTGGTTTATTTAGAATCTCGATCTGTGAAGGCTAAAAACTGCGTCTAAAACCCTGGGAGGTATAACTTCAATAGTGACCTTAGAGTCATCCTCTGCTCATAGTGAGAAACTTCTACATGCTTTTTTGGGTCAGCTCATCTGGACTACTATAATACCGTTTTATTTCATTTTCCAAAGAGCTCTATTACAAAGTGGTACACCATGCTGCAGTACAGTTCAACCCTGCCGTCATGGGGCTGGCTACCCTGAGCCCGGGGGATCCACTGACATGTATTCCAGCCCTGTTTGTTCAAAATATGTTGGAGCAAAGCAAATTGGTTAGTGTCTGGCCAAAGAGTGGTGAGAAATCCTTTTGTTATTATGACCCCATACTCTGGAATTCCTTTCCTGATGACCTGAGAGCTCTTGGCAATCTGGATACATTCAAGTGGAGACTGTTTAGCTTTTCATTCATTTTCAGTCTGCTTAGCATTTCATCAATTTTACTCCTGCTCATTTTATTTCGTTACCTAATTTACTTAACATTATCTTACTGTTTTCTTCTTCTTTTGGCTATGTACTATATATCCTGACTTAATTTTATTGTGCTCTTCCCGTTTTAACTTTATTCATTATTTTACTCTCTGCAAAGCACCTTGTAAACTTTGCTTTAATAAGGACTAAACCAACACAGGTTAATATTAAATAATGGCTGTATTGAGTATGTAGTGCACTGTGTTGGTTCTACATGCTATTGTGTGGTACAATATGTTATGGGCGTAGGTACTGAATAGGAGAAATATGGAATGAAATTATGGATTATGGTAAAATATATAATGCTTGCTCAAGGGTCTCACCTCAGTGGTGGTATTGAGGGTGGCAGAGAGCGCTGGTCATTCACTCCCCCACCTACAATNGGTGTCAGAGAGCGCTGGTCATTCACTCCCCCACCTACAATCCCTGCCGGACCCGAGACTCCAACCCACCACCTTCAAGTTCACTCTCAGACCATTAGTGTTAAACCACACTCTCCAGCATCATCATCAAAACACCAGCTGAGGGAATATCTTTGGATAAATGGTGTCCATCCCTCCAGTACCCTTCTGGAGACTTGTAGAGTCTACGTCAAGACATAGCGAAGCTTGTGGTGCCTTGTGGTGGCCAGACACCTTAATGAGTCTGTCTGTCTCTGCTGAAACTACTAACTCACCATCACCTCCCATAATCCTCAACTAATCAACACACTACTGTCCATGTCGCATGAGCAGTAGCATGATCCATATTCCCATTCACAGTCTTGAGACTTTTATTGAGTTCACAATTACACACATTCCTTAAATAACCCAGACTCTCGAAAGATCTTTGCGAAGTCTCGCTCCTGCCTTTGACCATCATTTTGTGAATGTTGTTTATTCGGTTTCAACTTTGTTTTGTCTAGTAACAGAGACTCATATTAACACTTGAGAAACCTAATAAGTAAGGATATGAACTGACATTTTATAGAAGAGCTTTACAGAAGTGTTTTATAGAAGAGACAACAGGTGACAACGGACACAACCAGGTGACTAATACCTGAGTCCAGGCATGGGCCGATCCTTTCCCTGCTGTATAGATAAGGTCAAGGAAGGACCCTTAGTCAGCAATATCACAACATTTACAGGGAAATGATGCACAAAGTTGCAGTTAAATGCTAGCTCAAACTGCACATCAGCCCCCACTCCATATCACCCCACCCCGCCCCCGTCCATTAATAATGCAGCAGCGAGGTTATTTGTTTATGCTCGTGGCTGCTGCTACTTCATTGTTTTTTCATAAAGGCTTTTAACTGCATATTTATTGCGAATAAGCACACCACCAACATTGAGGCATGAAGACGCGAATGAAGAAAGTGCTGAAGTGCATTCAGAGAGAGATACAGCGAGAGAGAGACAGCTAGAGAGAGAAAGAGAGAGAGAGTGAGTTCTGACAAGAAGTGGCACAAAAAGCTGAGTGTGAGCTGAATGCCTGATTGACAATTCCATCCGTTCCACTCCAAAAAGCAATACATTGCTTCTTTTTGAGAAATATTGAGTGGTCTCTGCTCGCACCTCTGCGCTTTCATCTTATACAACAAACAGGAGAAAAACTGACTGTAGTGTTTCATTTGGGTCAAGGGGTTAGCCAGAAGTAAAGTGGAGAGTGGGTGGGGTTAGACGTCAGAAGTCTTAGAAATCAGTTCACTTGTATCATGGAACAGGGACAAGGCAGCAGAGGTTGCATAGCCTAGTCAACTAATACATTCACTACTCATTGTTGTGGGAAGTTGTTGACTATTTGGGGTAATGGAAAAGAAAAACAATGAGATAGATGGTGAGGAGATGCTGGAGATGGTGCCACCTGAGGGCTGTGGAGATGGTTTGGGGATCTCCTATGGGGAGCTGTACTGTAATGGCTTGGGACTGCGGTTGCTGTAGTAGCTTTGGGGCTGCGGTTGCCACGAGCAGCTTCGTA
>CM074961.1:6209852-6228125 GCA_037577455.1 Pangasius macronema
GTTATGATCCACCAGCACGAAGTGTGAATACTTGTAATATTTTCCCTGGTCTTAAGATTTTGATCAGGAGTGTATATGTAACTGTTCATAGATCCTTTGCCTCTATATACTCTCCATGTAGCCTTTTTGTCCACAAATTATTTCACAGCAAATTGAAATTAAACTGAACTCCACACAAATAACGGAAGCAAACACTGGATATGTAAACTTAAATCCAGAAACAAATTTCTCCCTTAGAATAATCTTTATAAAAGGCATATTCTGTTGTGAGCAATTAAGCTTGATCAATACACCACTAACGTCTTGACAGGGATGAAGCCCTTGCAGAGGAAAACGTCTGTCCCTCTGCTATGCTGTTACGTTTTCCTTATTGACAGCAAATAAAGATTTTAAACTGAAACACCACCCAGATGATGACCCCCATACTGCTACCGAAGATCAATATGCCACAACTGGAAGGCACTGAGGCAGGGCGGACATGTTTGATGCAGCCTCTCGGGGTTCGTCCTGTTTTCTTCCTTTCAAGTGCAAATCTGCAAGCCCCAATTTAAAGGCAAACCAGTCATTTGGAATTATGATATGAAGATACAAACTTCAGGGACTTGGACAACAGTATAAAGCCCCAAACCAGGAACTGACCAGCCATCATTAAATCCACTGAGTATATCCTAGAGCCATGGCTTTGCCTCCACATATTGACCGGCTACAGCAATCAGCCATGAGCATGCTGGTGAATGCAACCGTGACCACATAAAGGGCTGGATTTATTTTATTGAATTAAATTAATCCAGCATACAGTATTGTCCAAAAGTCTTAGGCACATGCAAAGAAATGCTGTAGAGCAAAATTGGCTTCAAAAATAATGAGATTAAATGTTTCTACATTAAAAAAAATACTATAATAAAGCAGTAAATAGTAATAAATGAAACAAAATCAATATTTGGTGTGATGACCCTTTGTCAGTTTTATAAAGAGATTAGCTGGTAAGTTTTACTGAGCATCTTGCAGAACTAGCCACAGTTCTTCTGGAGACTTCTGAATATGGTATTAAGAAAAAAAATCAGGGTGCCTAAGACTTTTGCACATTACTGTGTCTTTTAAAGAACTGGCTGCATTCATTCATTCTTCTTCAGTAACCGCTTTATCCTGGTCAGGGTTGCACTTCCTCTAGAGCCTCGGGGAGGCAGATACATTGCTACACACACACACACACACACACACACACACATATCTGCACACTTCTTAACACCTAAGGGCAATAATAGAGTAGCCAATCCAATTACTAATTTTGGACAGTGAGAGGAAACACAAGTACATGGGGAGAATATGCTAAACTCCACACATACAGGAAGCCAAGCCACCCTGACTAATTCCATCTTCAATTCAAAGCCATTAAAGCTTTCCTTTGTTGCAACTATTCAAATTCACATCTTAGCTAGTTACCTTTTCTTCACAAACTGGACATTCAAGTCTCCAGTCAAAATTAAGGTCCTTGAGCTTTACAGCACCACTGGGAATACCTACAAAACTACACCATAGCCACAAATCAAATCATGCACAAGACACTGCAGCTTCAAGTATGTGGGGATTAACTGACCTCTGAACTCGCTCACAAACACTGCTTCAGTGTCTGCGACAACCTTCCACTGCTTCTACAGGATCGCTACAGAAAGTATGCTATCATCAGTATCAGTCTAGCACAGCAACTGCACCATATCAGACTAGAAATCCCCCCAGAGGCAAGTGAAACTGGCCCAGGGCATGAGCTATTCCCCCTCATATACAACATGCACAAGAATGGCACAGCTGAGACATCTTCAGTTTGTTGCCAGCCGGAAAAACGTACCAAAGCATCTGGACCAGTATCAGCATACATACTCATGAAAGAGAGGGTTCATAACACCAAGCTATCAGGCTTTTAAACCAAGGCATTTCACAGCTGCGAGTGAAAATTGCTGCGTGCAAATGTGAAAAACTTCTTATGCGGCTGGTGCGAGTGACAAGCTGACACCCAATTCAATCTCATGAAGTACTACTATGACACCATATGGATAAGTACAGCTCTAACATAGTATGTGATTGGCTGCTTTTCATCTTGTTCTAAAGTCAGCTGAGATAGCACAAAAACGTGTGAAAATTAGCAACAGCCGTGGTGTTTATTCCTACTAGACACAAAGAGTATAGTTAGGAGATTTTAATCCCATGCCACTGGTCCAGTTCCCCCAAAATACAAACTCAAATGGAGGCTAAATTAAACACTGTTAAGTGGAACGTTTAACACCAAAACAGACCGACAGAGTTCAAAGTCAAAACATAGGGCTAGCCGTGATTTAGCCAACAAATCCACATCGGTTTACAAGCTTAGATCCAGTTTGAATCAAAAAGGAAAGGAGTGTCTTAAGTAGTCAATCACAACTTTGGAACTACATAAAGAAGGTACTTTATTTGCAAGGACATGAACCCTACAGCATTCCAGACATAAATATATAAATATGCATCCCCATGCTTCATGGAAAAACAAGCCTTGGAAAAAGAATTAATGCAGTATATTAATTTAGCAGCAATTCTCAGACAAAATAAAGACAGTGAAAAAAAATTTGCAATCTGGATCAGACCTGAATCGAATCTTTATAGTGTTGAAAGGAATCGTAATGGTTCACACCCCTATATATTACAGTGCATCCCAAAAGCATTCACAGTGAAACTGCAGTTTTGAGAAGAAGAATATGTTCAGGTAGAAACCAGATTCTGAAGTAACAGGTACTTCTAACGATAGCAAGCTCTGCTAGTTCAAGAAATCAACATTTTGCTGAATGGGTTGTTGACCGTGTCAGTATTATTATTATGTCTGTAGTGGATTTGCCATTTTGTTTGCTGTTTGTTCTGCATTTCATTTTATGATCAATGATCATTTTTATCTGCTGCATGAAGCTAGCCAGCTAACAGTGATTTAATGAACAGTGGAAAGCCACTTTACATTCAGTGTCAATGTCAATTGTCTAGATGGGCACTCTGTTTTATTTATTCAGTTGAGTGCTTGTTACATTACCTAAAGGTGGATATGCCTTTAGATAATAAGGTCATCTGCGAGTTTCTGAGACCAGCTGTTTTTTTTAGTAATAAATAACAAACAAATAAATGCATTTGGGGTTCACTGTTTCCAGAATGCAGGATCGGAAGTCAGATTTTTCTCTGAAAGAACCCTCACACTCCTGCTCGGGTTTGGAAAACCTGCCTATTTCTGAAGACACAGGCTATGACAGGATATGACAGTCGTGAGAGCTGTGACTCTGACTTTGAAATGTATGCTGTGAGATGTGAATGGCAGACACGCAAGGTGAAGGACATTCAGTCAGGATGGGAGGGAAGGTTTGACGTGGTCCGGAGCTTCGTGTTATTAAATTACTTTTGCATGGAGGGCTGCTGGAAATGTACTCGATAAGGTGTGGAGTGTGATAACATTGACTACGAGACACTTCGTGTTCTAGCTGCAAATGGATGTAGGACCAACATTTGCAGCACGTAATCAAATCTACGAGACTGATTTAGATACAGAGGGCAAACATGATGAGAAATCGTCCTCGTGATGATAACACTAATGCTAAACTGCAGACTGACAGTGGTCGGTCATTACAGGCTGCCTTTTTCAAAGCTGACTTTGCTGTCGCGTCTTCTGTTGGTTCATTCTGTCCCCTTCCGACACTCGAACGTCCTTGAACACGTTTCTTCCTGGATGTTAAAAAAAAAATCTGCAGCAAGCCATTTTGATTTTTTTCTTAGCCCTTTAAAAAAATCCATCTGGTGGCCCGATTAGAGCAATTAAGGCCTTTAATCGGGGGGTGATGTGGAGAAGAGAAGACAGGACATAGCATACTGGGCTCCCAGCACCCCTCTCTGTACACTGATTACAGACTACGCTCACACACACACACACACACACACACACAGCCTAATAAAAGGTTCACAGCACAAAGCTGAGTTGCAGGCACTTTCCCTATTCGCTATTCTCTAAATTTAACACTTCGAGTACCCCCGCACTTCCACATGCTGCTTTCTTCCTGCTGCCGTTTCTTCCTTTTTCAGTGTCGATCAGTGCCAAGTAATACTCTATTTCCACAGCTCCTTATTTCGTTTGGATTGTAACACAGGGAATTTGTGTTTTATGCTTGCCATCACACTGCCACAGTCTGATTAGAAATTTAATAAGCAAGCCAGGGAGATGTTCTCTCTCTCTCTCTCTCTCTCTCTCTCTCTCTCCTTCTCCCCCTTCTCAATCTCTCTGAGGTCTATAAAAACAAGCATTTCTCTATGTATTGGTAAATTAAAGTGCCTCAGTGCAAGATTCCCATTCCTAGGCGACACCAGAGGAAGAGGAATAGCCGGTCCTTGAATCGATGACCTCATTATGGGTCTGCATTAAGTCCAAATATATAGCTCCATAGAAAAGAAATGATGGTGGGAATTTGGTGGGTTCCTCTTCATTTAGCTAGCCCCCTCCCAGTCTCCATACAATATTGGTTTAAATTATTAACCGCGCTCCTTTATGAGTGTGCGCACGGCCCGCATGGGCGAGACTCTCTCTCCCGAGGTGGCTGCCTCCATAAAACACGTTCCCCGTGTTATTTAATACAGCAGCCGAGAGCCGTGCCACACAAACTGACTACCCTAAATCAACTGGCAGCTCCACTGTGAACGCGTGATTGCATGCCTATCTTTATTAATGAGATGAAAGTAGGAGATTACGTTCCTGTAGTGCTCAAGTGTCAAGCTACGAATCTTAGCAAGCTCCTGACTGGGCATAAGAGTTTCAAAAGATTGAAATGAAATCGTATTAGAGATGCCATGATGATTTTTAATGATCTACTGAACAACTGCATTAAATCTATCATTTAAAATGACATCGTTATCATGTCACTTAGGAAAATACACAGTAAATATCTGATAAAGTCTCTTATCAACTGTATTCTGAAATGAAGCAGAGGATTCTGCTTGCAAATATTTTGAAAGAACCGTGACAAGCATTAACACACAGATTCTTAAACAGGAAATTAAAAGCAATATGACTTGTTGCAAATATCAAATTGGTTAACTCATTTTCCGGGCATTTTGCAGCACTTCTCACAGTGAGGTAGGTGCGCCAAGCTATTTCTGATCCCCAACGTAGTCATATTTGCTGACGTATCGGCACATTTGTGACAGAGACCCTGCAGGGCTGTGTGATGAACTGCTGCCTTATTGCCAGCTAGCTCCTTTCCGCAGCAACAAATCACACCCCAGTGCGGCCCTGAAATCTCACACACCCTATGCAATCACGCAGGCTCGGTTACACCACAAACACAAAAGACATCAGAGATGCACAGTGAAGCTCATTTACGTGCGATATTCACGTGCGATGCAGGCATCGGGTAAACTGTTTGGCGCAGGACAAGTAAACCAATATGAATACATATGCAGCAGCCCATAGCCCCCAATGGAAAACATTAAGTAATTAGCTTTCAAACACATTTATGAATTTCAATGAACCCAACACAATAAAGAAAATGTGGAGGTGCCACTGAAGAGGCTCTGAAGAGGCGAGGGACCAGGATGTTGAAACACACATGGAGAGGAAACCTCCATCTGGGGTTCCATTTGTAACGCACCTGGGGGGTGATCCTGCCAACAGATGGATCCCCTGTCAGAGAGACGTCACGCTCTCGTTTTGACAGCCGTCCCAGCCATCCGCTATACCACCCAATGGGCCAAAGGAGCTTTTGCGTATCCGGAGCCAGCCCTGCTCCATGGACTGGGTTTCTGGGATGTACCTTTCTGACCCAGACTAGCCATCCTGGACAGGTGGAACTATTAACCAGGGTCATCTGTTCCGTCTGCATGGCCATGTGTTAGCGAAGGTCACCAGTCAGTCCAATTATAATAAGGAAGGAACCAGAACAGTGGGGTGGCAATGCACCACGGCGACACTTAGGTTCACTAACACACAACACAAAAGAATTTTTTAGGACATTTAGTTAATTAATGCAGATTTAAAATCTCGCTCACTGTTTCAGTGTTTCACAGAGCAACTATCCCCCTAACAGAGAAACATTCAACTTTACAACTTTACTGTAATATGCCATAGGTCACGTGAAATACAGAAACTCTGAAAGCCTTTTTTGCACCTCATCTCCTATCTGCATCTAGGTGTAATGTATCTATCCATCTTCCCCGATGACTAGTAAGATAAATGTTGTACTTTGTGTTTCAAGTTTAAATATGCTATTTCACTCAGGCAGAGCAAATATCATCATTTTGTTTACACACCAAAATCTATGATTTCTAGCTAGCAAACTAGTTAAGCTCTTTAGCATGAGTAGTCATGTGACAATTTAGTAAAAAAAAAAAAAAAAAAGACTGTTGATTCACCGAAAATGAATTATAGCAAGCCAGAAAGCAAGCAAGATTAACTAATTGATTTTATTTGCTTTTTTTGTCAAGGATGTGCTGCATCAGCCACTTTCTTAGAAAAGGATAATCACTAAGGCCAATCATCACCGGGAATTTATATACTCATCTGGGTCTGTATTGATGCACTTAACAAGCTAACTAGAACACTGTATGTTATTACATTATGTTATCTACTAAAACATGGGACTGGGCAGCATATTAGAGCTTTTATTTGCCCAGTGGGTTAGCTAATACACTGAATAAAAGCGATTTGTCCACCCCTGATGGTGGTTATCTTAACAAGCACCAGAATCGTGGATGCTCCCGGTCAGTGCTGATTAAGTTTCTAAAGTGAGGCTTTCGATAAAATCAGGCTTGGATGAAAAATTAGAGCAATGTGAAAACATTCTCTCGTGGACAAATAAATAAAAGCTGTTAACCACATTGCGACTACTTTTAACATCAAAAATGAAAAAAAAAATCAGGCAATGATATCAGTGATCTGATATATATTTAGCTCGTTCGCCACTTTACCTCACGGGGAAGTTGTCATGGCATAGAGCACAGCGGTAGCACAGAGCTGCCATTACCCACTAATGCCCTTCACCCTCCCCTTCCCATAAAGAGCCCTCATTGTGTTTTGCCAGCACAATCCATCATAGCAGGTCTAACACACATGCAGTTAGGATAGTATCGTTCCACTGCAACCCAGGCCGGTAAAAAGGTCCGGTCTTATCCTGCCGCATTGACTGCAGAGTCACGACATACAGAGCCCTTAACGCATGGAAAACACCCCCTGAAAACGACTGGCTTTGTGCACCACCAACTAAGAGCTGTCAGCCAAAATAATAGCTGCAGACACAAATCAATGGGCCCTGAGTCAAAGTGAGGACGAGGGGAAAGGATCCAGAAACAAAAGCGAGGAGAAAGAGACAAACTGCGTTAATTAATTTTCCACTGGGCGTGTGCTAAAGCATCAGAGCCAAGACGAATGAGCTCATTTGCAGGGAAAACTCAAGAGGCGGAGGCAAACAAACCTAAACACTTACACCAAGGTTTCATCCTGGGATTTATCAAGGCACAGCAGACAATGGTATCAGGATGTATACAAATGTGACTGCAACTGAAACAAAGCCTGTACATGACTTTACTTGTTTGAAACATATGATGTCTCTATACACACTGTATATAACAAATACGTGTAAGGATGCTCATACACTCAGTAGTACACCTACCAAGTATCTATGTATCTATACTCACGAGCCATATTATCAGTTAAATCAGGTAATCGTAACTTTGTAGGTATACAATTACTGCCTGTGTCCCTTCTGTTGCTCTGCATAATTTGTCAGCCCTCCTGTACCCCATCAGTCAGTGTAACTCAGGACCACCCATGACCAGATGTTTTATGAATGGAGGACTATTCTCAATAATCAATGATGCTGACAAAATAACAGGGTAGTGAGTGTGGGGTTTGGTTCTACTTGTACAACACTGATGAACAAAATGATCAGCTGATCCTCTCTTGGGTTGCTGATGGAAAGCTAATTGGATCTCAGTCCTACAGCATCACATGTAATATCTTACAAAAGTCACCTATCAGACTTTAGTGACTGTATTAATAAATTTGCAAGCATCTTGAATGGTCACCCGAATGCAGCAAATGTACCTTTTTTTTAAAGAAATATTTCACTCCAGACAGGCATGATGTTGATGTTTTGGCCTGAACGTTTGGAACGTTTTTGTTCCTTCATTTGGATTACCACGGGCTATGGTATCACCTAGCGTAGGACTCGAGTCTGGGCCTCAAGATTTGGGCTTGTCTCAGACTTACTGGTATTTTTACTTGGATTTGTCTTGGTTACACTAAATATTGGTCTCAACTGAGAGTTTGTAAAAATAATGTTTGTTTTGTCTTTTTGCAGGAACAATGTTTGTAACAGATGTAAGATGTAATTCCTTATTCTAGAAAACAGCCTCATTTATTCGCACCATGCAAACCAACTAGGTAAAGAAGTAAAGGCTCGGCCTCAAAGAGGATTTGGTATTCAGCCTCGATCTTCACACAGTGTTGATCTTGTCTTGGGAGCATTCTCATCTGGACGCGATCTTGACTTGGCCTTGACCTCCTTAAAGTCTTGGTTTTGGACTTTGCAATGGCAGTCTTAGCTACAGTCATAATATCATCCTTATGTATGAAATATACAGTTCGAAAAAATATTTGTATGTACTTCTTACATTTCTAGAGGAGGTTCTTTGCATTACCTGGGATGTGAAGAGTTGTTTTATGAATGAGAATGAGAACCTGTATTGGATGGTGGTACTTAAAAAATCAAGAACACATATACATATATACACATTCATATATATACAGTATACGTGTGTATATAGGTATGTATGAATATATATCAGCTAGAGAGAGAGATAGTGAGAGAGAGAAGTCGTGACATTTGATAAGCACTGAACTTGTCCTTTTCAGACACAATACTGAATGATCACAATTTTCTTCCACTGAGACAAAGGCAAGCTGTGATTCATATCCATAAACAATAAATCTCACTCCAGCGAGCAGTCTGAAAAACAAAATGCTAGTGTCATAGTCATTAGGACATTAAGATATGCATCACAGCAGAGTGGCTCTACAGGTCCATTTAATACATTTTATGTATATGCCACAAACCTAATTTACATAGTGTGAGTAATGAGATGGGGAACAAACAAATAATGTGCCTTGCCTGAATTTATCAAAATGGTGTGTGATCCCGGCGGACACTCCATCTGCGCCTGTTTAATAGGCACTCGTTGCCAAATGTAGCATCAACCACAAAAAATAGCCCATTTATGACTTTAAAGCTAATTAAGCACATGATTGTAGCAGTGGTGCAAATGGCAGGATGGCTCAAAAGCTGGAGTTAGAGGTCTTTGACACTTCCCTTAAGCGTGTGTCCTGAAGCATAGCGCTGTTGTAGGTAACATTAGAATATCACGTTTGACAGAATCAGACCAAAGCTATTGGACTAAAGGAGGAAATGTCAACTACAGCCAGTTAGGGAGCGTCTAGCAGTGGGAGGAGGAGTTGTATTCATAAGAACTTGTCAAGCATGGACAAGTTAGTGCGCTTTACATCCGAGTAGCTGACCTTCATAGTGGAGTCCAGCGTTGCACTTTTATCTCATTTATCAGTTGAACATGTGTGTTCATCACTGTCACAGGGTGTGTGTGTGTGTGTGTTTGTGTGCGTGTGTGACAGAGAAAGTGTAGAGCTGTGCACAGTTGGTTGGCGGACGCTAGCTCCCAGAGCCAGCTGCTGGGGAAGAGTGGGCTTGCTGAAGGCATCTGTTCTGTGTGCTTCCATGGGGCACCATCCACGTCCAAGAACGCTGCCTTGCTGGAAACTGAAGCCAAGGCATCATTATTGACACCTGTTATTTGAATTATTAATGTGTGCAAAGGCCATCCAGATTGGGTATGTGTACACGTATGAAAAATATTTGTTAAAATTTAAATTAAAATTCAAATGATCAAAAATCAAAATTACTAGGGCTTTTCTGTCTTCATAAACGCACGTGCACCAAAAGCACGTTATCGAAAACAAAATAAAGAAAAGTAAAAACTCAACACCAGTAGATAAGGTAGTCTCATACAGTACAGTGACAAATAATTACTTGGAGAAAACACATTTTTTCTGATGGCTAACTGAAGAGCGTCAGAGAAGCAACATGGCAGAAATGCCCTCAGTAACTTCACTGCTCTTGAAGCTGTCTTCAAATTTCATTATATGTGGCATAATCGCTATTATACTGTATGTATATGACACCCAACTTCCAATATTGCTTTCACCCGGCAATATTGCAGCACCTGGATCTCTGCTGTAATAGGCAGAGCAGTGTGTATGACCTTCAGACATTCCCCTGGCTCCTCTGTGAAGGGGGCTTTGCATATTTACCTAATATGCTCGCCATGAAAGTGGCGAACAAAAGTGAGAGAAAAACCATTTAATCCAACTTTGCTTGTAGGCTTGGGCAAATCTAATTATTCTTTGCTTTCTAGAATTGTAATATCTATCTTGCCATAAGTGCAATGCATATGGAACAGAATATTCATCTCTCTGCAATGTGTGTGTGTGTGTGTGTGTGTGTGTGTGTGTGTGTGTGTGTGTGTGTGTGAAGCATTATTTGACCACATGACTGAAGGGCTTGGTTTTAAAACATGCAGATCAGTACCAAACACAGTGAGGCTAATTATGCAGTTTTGATTTTGGTCACGTTTCAGTGGGGTTTGACTCTTACAGATTTTCCCAGCGACTATGAATAATTTTTTTTTATATCAGATGTGTAATATCGTTGGGAATTGCGCTACCCCAAATGTCTGGCCTGATACTGACCCTCACTGTACATTTCCCACCCTGCACCAGAAACAATAAGACCTACTATAACCATCCGACATTGAGAGAAAAAAAAAAAGGTAAAAGCTATAATAGAGCCAAAGATATAAGCCCTCGCTGGTACCTTAGGTTAAGAGTAGCATTGGGACTGGATGGCTCTAGACACACACCCCTAATATCCGAAAGGATTATCAGCTAGCAGCAGTGGCTCAGTTCCAATGATGTGCTACAGACGGACAATGAGGTCTGATACTGTAGACAGCAGTAGATCGCCCGGGGGGAGAGGAATCAATATCAGCTGGAGGTTGATAACATGGTGCCATTGACTTCGGCTTATCACCCGCAGCTCGACCACAACACTGACGAGCTTAATTCCTCTTACACACATGCATGCCTACATACACACCTCCACACACATCATTATCTGTTTTTTTTTTGTTCAGCTCTGCAACTGTAAGGGCTTAGTAGAGACTTAGCAAGGGCTTAGTATTTTGTGCATGATAGTAAAAGTAGTCTGACAGAAAAACATCTGACTCCAGACGAAACATGTCTGCAGTCACGGTAATCTGACCAGAGCCTCACTCTTTCAACACAGGTATAATGGCAGCCTTCTAGCTGAGAGAAGTAACTACCATTTTTTTAAATATATATTTTAAAAAATAAATAAAACATCCATATCTGGAGCTCAGTTCAAGCACTGATGAAGCCCTTTGTGAATTTTTATCAGATCATTACAAGTGCAACAAGAAAATCCTCATCTCGGGAGGCATCATTTAAGCAATAGACCATGCGAGAATATATACCACTGCTGCGTTTATGACTCTGACTTGCAAAGCTATATCTCACGGTTCCATCTGACCGGTCTTTCAGGAGCAAGAGCCCAAAAGGGTGTCAGCCTTCTGCACCAGCAACTGTCAGAATAACGGCTGCTGTGTGAAATAACGACGACTTTGTCAGAGATCCGCACAAGCACCCCGGCCTTCGCTTGTCAAGTCAAGTTTCACGCGTCGAACGGTATATTAATTCTGAAGGAGACAAATCTGCCTGCGCAGTCATCTTGCGCGGTGATGAGAACAGTCCATCAGTTCTTTCTTGTGCTGTGTGCCTGTAGGACGGTTCATGATTATGCACCTCTCCATTTCTTCTTTATGCATAAAAAGCCAGTGGCACGGTTCTGAGAGGAATAAGGCAAAGGAGAATCATTTCACTTCAGTGGCTGATTTGTACCTCTGGGCCACCAACGTTATACAGCAATGATATTTTGATAGTGCTAATGATAGAGAGCACTTTAAAGGTGCGGAGATGGTGGTGGTGGTGATTGCGACAATGATGATCATGATGCTGTTCAAGTTGATGATGATGACAGTCAGAAATGAGTGTTTTAGAGCTTGTGAGAAGCCAATTACAAAGGAAATGACAGACACATGAGACAGCACTGTGTGCAGGGAAAGGAACCATATATACCAAATGCTCGTTTGACTCGCTTCAACAACTTCTGCATTTTTCAGAATACACCATAACTTAAATTTAAAAAAAAAAAAAAAAAATGTGATTCAGCAGCACAAAATGCATGGCAAGGAAGCCATTATGGGAATATCTATAACACCTGAGAACAGAGGAGTTTCTTGAGAAGGATGTGGTGATAGAAATGGGCAAATGTGTGAAGAGGCACATCGATCAATAGAGACGCCAGCTGGAAGAGGGAGAGCTGTAGCTCTGTGAGCATCAACACAACCCTGAACATCTGCCACATCAGCATTCTGCTCTACAGCTACTAAAACACCTCTCACTTTGGGAGTATCGCTCGGCAGAACTGTCTGAGGTGAGAACACGTATTAATATCATATCGAAGCCAATTATGTAAGCGCAAATTAACACAATCAATGTGAATCACTAGCTTTTCGAGCACATATTTGGTCTCATTCGGGAGCTAAAAAAGATTGCGAGAAGTGCATGCAACCTACTGTGCAAAGGATCTGCTAGACTTAATTTGCGAATGGAAAAACACTAAACGCTGCATTTTTGAAATGCCATGTGCGGTTTCCTGAAGGTCAACAGAAGACCAAGAAGTGGTTTTGGGTGAACAAAAGTCGAGTGCTCATAGTGGTGTAGCCATGCCTTGTATATAATTGTCCCTTTATAACCTCAACTGTGAGTGAACTACAGTATCAGGCATTTCCTCTGCATGTTGTACTCCCCCTTTCTGCTTCTTTTGTGTGTGTGTGTGTTGGGGGATCTTCAAGGAAACTAGGACATGGCCCAGACTAATACTGAATGTAGGTTAAGTAATTAGTTGGACTGAAGCCTGCATGCCTTGCAAAGATGCCGGATAAATTCTCGGCACTTTAATCTAAACATTCCATGGGCCTTGTGTCTGAGGCCAAAGGCTGTTCACATACCACCATTTCAGAGCTTAGTCGAATATCTGCTGCTTTAAACACTGAGCAGTTATTGGTTGATTGACCCGTATAAAGTGGTGCAGTGAGTTCAACTGAGCCCAAACAGTCAAACGTTATCCGTCTGTTAAATGATGACACTGGTTGGACAGATAACAGGAAACAATTGTGATTGTCAGAACGGTCTCCTCTGATTAATGCCAGAGTGGCCTCTTGACCTTAGGCCAGAGTCAGCAGCCCGGTGACCCTGATGACCTGTATTGATGAGACTGTAAGGGAGAAAGTGTGGGAGTCAGAAGCTTCTTGGTAATATTGACAAAAGACAACAGCATTGATTCCAATATGGCTCTCTCCAGACCCATTCATGGGACTGATGGGAAGCTGAAAATAGCAGAAGGGGGTGGGTATTAAACAGATACACAGCTTGAAGACAGAGTGGAAGGCAGTAAGGCAGTATACAGCATTACCCCAAAAGAGCTGAAGTCAGCTTTTTTGCCCTCTCATAGCTGTTTATAGAGAGGATTTGAAACATTTTGAGTATTTGACCTACAGGTACTATATAAAAACAAACAGCTTGTCCCAGAATGCAGGTTGGATGATCTTGATTTTTATGGCAGAGGCTGTCAATTTGTTGAGCTCAGGAGCACACCCTGGGGAGAACAGGAACAACCAGAGCCTTTGCCATATGTCATGAGAAGCTTCGTACAAGCAGGCCTTGCGCAAACAGATGAAAGCTGATTAAACCAGAGAAACAGAGTATGCTAGTAAATTTAGTCTGATCTTCTAATGACTCTTGAATCAATAAAACGCCAATAAGAGGACAGCCACACACACAGACACACCCAGCACCATGTATTTTAGAGTCTAAAATTCAACCAGTTCAGCAGAAGTGGATACACCTACTGAGGCAAAGATCAACTTTATAAAGATTAATCACACGTCACTAAGAGCTACAAAATCTAAAATATATATATACATATATACACTTCTGTTATCTACAAGGCTTGTTTTTCCACTTTGGAAATCATCAAAGTTCATGAGAGCCAACAAAAAGAGCTAAAACCTTTTTTCTTGAGCCCTTCTGAAAAATCACCTGGTCATTAAACAGGGTTTTGATCGATAGCTAGAAAATAACGCCTGCGAGTGATGCGATAAATTTTCTCTACATCTAATTAGATCTGAAAGCTGTGGGTAAAGGACAGCAGATTCAGGCTTTCATCACTGGAAGGTGACGGGTGAAGCCACTACAACCAAAATAGCAAAGTTTTACTTCTTTCAGATGTTCAACCACAGCAGGGCATGCCTGAACAACCGACAACCACCGATACTGTAAAGGTAAAGGAGTGCTTTCAGAATGTAATGTAATGCTGATACAACTCCATTTTTCAGGATGTGATCGAAAATAATGGCTGACTGAACTGAATCAGAAATCCACAAAAAAGCCCAATGAATTGTGAATGAGAACGGTTTTCTTTACAACATACGGATGGTTAAGAAAAAGTGAAAACCAGTGCGGATGGAAGCCTGAATGAATTATTATTACTTTTTTTATTTTACAATCTTCTGATCCACAGTATGTATTACTTTATTTAAAAGTAAATCTGAATCACTCTTCTCCAGTCCTGTCCTGCAATAGACCTCATTCTGTCTTCTTTCTAAGAACATAATACGAGTCTATAACGATATAAATCTAATAGCAGAGAAATTGGTTAGAGGGAGCACAGCAGGCAGCAGAACAGAAAGTTAAAACCTCATAACCTCATATCCAGGTTTCACAAGACAGGCAGCATACTGCAGCGCCCTAGATATTATATTATCAAAAAGGGAGTTTTGAATTGAGAATTGTCACTTTAAGTGGCAATTTAAACGACGCTATAATAATGCCGCCGATGAATCTACGTCATCCTTCACCGTGGCATTATATGCGACGAGCTGTAATCCAGTCACGGTTAGCCACATTAGCATGGTTTGGTTTAACTATGTTTTTAACACAGACATGGTTTCCACCAACAGCGAGAACTGCAGCAAGAACTCATGTGAATGTCATCAGCGAGACTGGAGAGTGGAAATGCAGAAGTGCAAGAGGAGGAGAGGATATCCAGAGCCCTTAGGCGGCAAAAAGGGAAAAAGGCAGCCCCTGCAGCGATAAGGAGATAAGGGTCTTCACTGCGGCCAAGACTGCTTCTGCTTTCACACTCATCAAAGCCCGGAGGGGCCAGCAAGTCAGCTGCCATAATGCCCCTGCCAGATTCACATGGCAAATGGTGCAGTAATAAACATGGTCTTATTCTCAAGCAAAGCTGCAGGATGAAGAATGTTTACATTTCCCTTTAAAAGTCTGATACTGTGTGTAAACACCAATACAATGACTGTAATATAAAGCATCATGAAGCAATTAATGAGCAGGATAAAGCATAACAGCTAACGTAGCATGACTAGCATCCCCAAATTAAACAAGGCAGTTAAAAAACAGCCTTGATTTCAGTCTTGAATGAATTGAAAGTTCTGTAGACTGAAATTCGTCTCCTGAACCCCTTCAAGCAATCAATTATTGAATCACTACAGCAAAGGGCTGAAGATCAAGTGAGCCTAAACTCCAGACTAATTACTTAAAGTAAGCATTTGACTTAAAGGAAACTGAAAAGCCCACGGCAGCTGCTCTCCTTTCACTGCTCACTGCACAGCTGGAAAGAGGACGGCCAAAGTCCTGGACATGTACAGAAAGGGAAATGTCTGTGGAACAGAGCAACACACACACACACCTACACAAACACACAAACACACACACACGCTCTCACAACCTCCCTGCGTGAGGGCCCCAGGATTTGCAGGCCACCTCTATGAAAGACAGATAAATCCTTGGCTCTTTTTCTCACAACCAAAGGCAACCTCAGATTCCTTCCCTCTCAGTAGCCTGTAATTACAAATCCTTTATTTGATTGTTCATTAAGTTGAACCCTCCTCTGGAAATTGCGACGCACACCCCATTATTAGTGGTTCCAGACATTTCCCCTCCTGTGTGTGTCTGTGATTTCCCCATCGAGTGTGTGCCTCGGCAAAAAAAAAAAAAAAAAAATACGACGGCCCGTGAGATGACAGAGCGGCGAGATGGCGGCGACTTTGCTTTAATGGTTGCCCTGGCAGTAGCACAGACAGAAAAAAAAACGGGAGAAAGGAACTTACCACCGATCAGAAAGGAAATTATGTCAGCACTGGCAAGGCAAGGCCCACTATTATTACCACATTATTCCTGATGATTATTATTCTCGCTAACTTATGATGGTACGTATGCTTGCTTTGAATATCACTGCAAAAGATGAAGATGAAACGGAGAGAGAGAGAGAAAGACAGGACACTCAACCTTCTTACTCTCCTTCTGCCTTTCTTTCAGCAAGCCAATTCTGCAGCTATTCTTCTCTGTGCCTCCAGAAATAACCCTGAGGTTCAGAGCTATTCGGATACACCAAGACCTACCCACTGATGGGTATTCCCTATTCTGGCCTTAAGAGCATCAAGAATGTCTCCAAACCAGTAGAGCACTTCCAAGCACTGGGAAACTCCCAGCAAACTTGATCTCAGGAGCCCTGTCAACAGGCATTAGGATCAAGTGGAGGAACAAAGAGAAAGGGCTGGGTTTTGGAGACACTTCACAAGGAGTGTCTCATGTGTCTCCAGAACAGGGCCATGTGTGAGAGACAGACAGAGAGAGAGAGAGAGAGAGAGAGAGAGAGAGAGAGAGTGAGAGAGAGTGCAAGGATCATGTGTATAAAACCTCCCAGGAAAAAAAAATAAAAGATTCGGGATCATTTTTTGCCTTGCATACTTTAATAAACACAGCAATTAAGAAGGGGAAGAGTTGAGCCTAGGCTGGTTTTCTCAGGCGTCACACATGCGGCACCTTGCTGCTCTAAGGTTTGACCATAATAAAGATAGTGTGCTGCTCAAACCGCACTTGGCCTTGACTACAGCTGCAGTTCCCTTCCCTGCCTCCGCATGGCCACGACTGCCTCGCACACAGGCCACACTGTAAGCGGTGCTTGAGTAACTCAATAGCTTTCACTTGCTTGCTTTGCATCACGTTCGGTATGACTTATGATTTACATTAAGCCGCTGTCACCTAAATGAGTGACTTACTACAGCAACTGTCACTCTGGAGCCAGTTTTTGTGCCCTGCACAGCAGGAGCAATCATCAGACATTGTACCCAGCTTTATTAAAAAAAGCATTACTTTTCAGCAGGATAAGATCTTTAGGATAAGGCAATTCTATAAATCTCCTCAGCAGATGAGTTTAGAAGTTTGGAAGACACGGCAGGCAGAACTGCCACTCTAGTGTGCAAATATAAGTTATACCACTGTGATACCTCCGTTAAATTCTCACATCAGATGATGTTGACTAGTTTTCTTTAACACCAAAAAATAGAGGCTGGTGAGGGAACGACTGTTACAAAGCAAGTGATAACAGGAACTGACTTTCCTCAACATTAAATGTAACTAGTATCAGTTAAAATTCTGGAAAATTGCTGGGGTATAAAAGGAATAAAACGTGACTGGCCATGCTGATACTGTAAAATAATCAACTTAGTTGCTCCCATGATTACATTTAACGGTTAACTTTAGTTTAAACAGTTATGTTTAATACGTAACTTAACCCAACAGGAAGCTTGGATAACTTGCTAGACAGCATGTGTTGCAATGTAGTTTCGCTACTTCTTTCAGTCAGCTCACGTCCTGGTACATCATATAAGCCTATATGCTTTTACTGATTTCTTGAAACTGAGAAGCTACCAAGCAATTATGAGTGAACAAAATGTCATCTCCAAAGCACAACCTTAGGTAACTAAATGGAAATGTTAGTCATGGCATACGGTGAGGCAGAAACGCATCATAAATGTGATGCTTAATGATTTAAAATGCTGCTTATAAAACAGGTGCAGGTATGTTTATTACTTCTTCTTCTTTCAGCTTTTCCCTTCAGGCGTCTCCACAGCGAATCATCACTCTCCTTATCTTCTGCATCCTCAACACTTGCACCCACTAGCTTCATCTCCTCATTTATTACCTCCATATAC
>CM074961.1:6232028-6260430 GCA_037577455.1 Pangasius macronema
GATGTTGAGGTTCTCTTTGGGAGTGACGAGGTTGGACAGGATTAGGAACGAGTACATCAGAGGGACAGCTCATGATGCTGCTACCACCATGCTTCACTGTGGTTATGATGTCCTTTGGATGATAAGCTGTCTTGTTTTTGTGCCAAACATATCTTTTAGAATTATGCCCAAAAAGGTCTACCTTTGTCTCGTCTGACCATAACACATTTTGGCACATTTGGTAAAAGTTTATCTTTGTGAGAAAGGGCTCCTCTCTAGCCACCCCACCCCATAGCCCAGACATGTGAAGAATATGCGAGATTGTTGTCACGTGCAGGGAGTGGCCAGTACTTGCCAGACATTACTGCAGCTCTCTTAATGTTGCCGTAGGTCTCGTGGTAGCCTCCCTGATAAGTTTTCCCTGATAATGTCACGGTAACGCTCCATCTTTTGCACTTCTCGATGATGGTCTTTAAAGCGTTCCATGGTACATCTAGTGTTTTGGAAAATCTTTTTTTCCCCTCTCCTGATTGATGTACATGCTTTGTAAGCTTTTTGAGATCACGGCTTCAGCAGTCAGATGAAACCAAGATGATGTCGAGAAAATCCTACAGAAACAGCTGATCTTCATTTGGGGTTAATCAGAATCACTTCATTGATGACAGATGTATGATAATAACTTTTGAACATGAATTTGAATGTGATTAATTCGGAGCACAGTCACATGCCCCATTATAAAAGGGTGTACACAATTACACAGCCAGGCTATTGTAAGTTTTTTCTTTTTCTTGTGAAAATTTTATTTGGTTTTCATCTGAAATTTGTTGGTTGTTTTATCACATTAAAGGCAGAAAAAGATCACAAAAACCTGCCAGTATAACAGGCGTATGCAGACTTTTTTTTTATATCCACTATATAGTACTTTGACTTTCAGCTTTAGTATTAGTATTTTGACTCGCACCTCTCCCAGATACATTATACACAGTAAGACTTGCAAGCTCTGCCAGGAGCACAAGTCAACATATTTTCAGCAATAAATATGGCTTTTTGTCCAAAGCTTCCAGGGAGTTTTCTCTCCTGAGCTGATAGGGTGAGGGGGTGGTGGCAGGAAACAGGCTGCCAAGAGATTCATACACAGAAAGGCCACAGTGTCAAGCACCATGCACGCTGCCAGGACTAGAGGGCTTCGATTCTGTGGTGTGACGATGCATGTCAATAACAACAGAGACACAAAAAGGCAGGGAAGAGAAGAGAAAGTGTTGTGCATATAGTATAAAGCCTTTTTTAAGCTTTTTTTCTTTCTGTACCACTGACCCAGTGTCTGAAAAACCTCCACAGGGCTGAAGTGAGCCAAAAGGTGGAAAAAAAACACTGACTTGGAAACCTATAAAGTTATGATCAGTCCAACACACAGGCATGCTTATATGTGGAGAGACCATCTAGAAACCACTTCTTCTGTTCCATTTGCAAGAACAACCTACTTCTGAACATGCCATATGACGAAAGGTTATTTCCAAGCTGCGATAAGCTTTATCTGCTTCAAATTTCAAAATCTTTAAGCCAAAAAGGAGTTTCCAGAGTTCATGCGTGGTGAATCATGATGTAGATATTCAAGCTGAACCTCTTTACATCATATCTCCCTGTGCAAAAAAGCATGTTGTGGCTGTATTATTGCTTTATAAGAGCAGGGTGTCTTAGATGGTGAGGAGCAGCAAGTAGCTATGGCCCCTGAGCACCATGAGAAAAGAGCCTTGTGGGATACTGTGCTGCCTTACAGAGAGGAGACAGACGAAGAATCTTTCCAGACTTCTGTTACACCAGAGATTACCATGAGTCAACTTCTCATAAGATGTTCCTATTACCCAAAGAACAAGAAACTACACAGATCTTTTAATAATAAACTGCTCACTGTGTCTTTTCCTTAATACAGAAGGTGTCCCAGGGTTTGTTTTTTTTTATGACCATTAAATTCCACATTTTGTAGTGCTACAACCCAAATTTTAGGTGAGCAAAAGTATTGGAACAGGCAATGTTAAAATAAATGAAAGTAAATAACACTTAATATTTGGTTGTGCTTGCAAAAACTTCATCAAGCTAGCAACCCAGTGACATCACCAAACTGTTGCAGTATTCTTTTGTGATGTTTTTTTGCAGGGTTTCTCCCTTCAGTCTCCTCTTCAGGAGGTGAAAAACATGTTCAATTAGGTTAAAGTCTGGTGATTGACTTGGCCAGTCTAAAACCTTCTACTTTGTTGTGTTAGCATTGTGTTTTGGGTCATTATCTTGCTGCATGATGAAGTTCTTCACAATTAAATTGGATGTATTTCTCTGTAAATTGCCAGACAGAATGTTTCTGTAGACTTCTGAATTCATTCTGCTTCTACCATCATGAGCCACATCATCAATAAAGATTAGTGAGCCTGTTCCAGAAGCAGCCATGCAAGCCCAAGCCATGACACTACCTCCACCGTGCTTGACCGATGAGCTCATATGTTTTGGATCATGAGCAAATCCTTGCTTTGTCCACACTTTGGCCTTTCCATCACTTTGCTAGAGATTAATCCTAGTTCCAGAACTTTTATGGCTCATCTCTGTATTTCTTTGTGAATTCCAACCTGATCTTCTGATTTTTACTGCTGATGAGTGGTTTGCGTCTTGTGGTATGGCCTTTTACATGTATATTTTCTGCTCTTGAAGTCTTCTTTGAATCCTGGATTGTGATACCTTCACCTCTGCCCTGTGGAAGTTGTTGTTGATGTCACTGACTGTTGTTTTGTTTTTTTTTCTTTGCAGCTCTCACAGTGTTTTCATCAACTGCTGCTGTTTTCCTTGGCCGACCTGTTCGATGTCTGGTTGTTAGTGCACCAGTGGTTTCTTTCTTTCTCAGGACATTCCAAATTATTCTATCGGCTCTGCCCAATGCTTGTGCAATGGCTCTGACTGATTTTTCCTCTTTTCTCAGCTTCAAAATGGCTTGCTTTTCTCCCATAGACAGCTCTCTGGTCTTCATGTTGGTTTATTCTTTTTAACAACAAAAGCAGTCTTCACAAGGGTCAAACCAAGAGTAGACATTCAGAGCTATTAATTGTTTAAATAATCAATCTATGAAAGCACATCTGGGCAACAAGAAACATGTGTCAGTCACGTGTTCCAATATTTTTAATCACTTGAAAACATGGGTGGGTTCAAACAAAAGGTGTTCTGTTCCAAGTTGTTTAACACATCAAAATGTAAAAATCAGAAAATGAAAGTTGAAATTCTGATCTATCGTCTCATATTCATCTTTTGATCTCAAACCAAGTGTCTTCAGTGTACAGCAAAAACAAAAGAATTGGCTTTGTTGTTCCAATACTTTCGGAAGGGACTGTAATTCCTATTATGTCCATTCATTTGGAGCTGGTAACACCACAAAATGTGGAAAAGTTAAAGAGGGGTGAATACTTATGCAATGCACGGCATGTTGTTTCACCTGTTTGCCAAGTCAAATTCCCATTCCGATGACCATGATATGAACAATTCCCAAAGAACAAATTTCTCCATCTTCTTCATGTCTCAGTCTGCATTTACACCTGTTAGTTTGAAGTGTCTTGTATCTTGAGTGTAATCTGGTTTTAACTACATGCAATAACACTTGGAATCAAATGAGTATACAGTTTGCTGAATTGAAATCTAATATGTAATACATAACCCAGCTTGTTAAATGTGACGAGAAATCCTGTTTCCGTTTGCTCTGTGCAAAACAGACATGTCCATTTTAAGTCCTTAAAATCCAAAGACGATATTTAGATCTGAGTAGTTTTACACGGGAGTGTAAGGTAATGTACTGAAGTTATCATGGGAGTATCTCAGGGATTTTAGTCTTGTCCAAATCAGTTATGTTAGCATTTTTGTACAGACTGCACAAACACACCCCAGGAAAGAATCCACCATATTTTACCTTCTGTACAATGATCAGTAGAAAGAACCCCAGGTAATATAAATCCCATCCCAAATGACATCTTGCTAAAGATTTCCTTTATATCCTGTGGCTTTTTCTTCAATATGGAGACTCTCCAGGAAGCTCTCACTCCTTTGTCATTTCCTGACAAACCAAGCAAACACAAGTACTGGCCAAGTTTACGTTGCAGAACAAAAAATATACACAATGTTTAAAAGAATGTGCCGCTTCCAGGGGGTTCAGGTAAGTTACTGAGCACAGGTGAAGCCTACACCCGTTATGGTCATGTGACCTACAGTACTAATGATGCACTACAACAAGCAGTTATAATAAAGGACAAAATCCGTTTGTATTAAAATGAGGTGTACGCAGTACTCATGGAATTTTTAGTGTGAAGAGCATGTGTACATCATGAAGACACTGCATAATTACTACAGATGTCTTCCAACAACTGATTTAATCAACATATGTCCAGAAATCCTTCTGAATATTCAATAAGCCAGTTAATATGTTAAAGCATTGGGAGGGGTTCTGATTGTCAGATTACGCCTTGGATGGATGGCTGTATTCACACTCATGTCTAGAATGTGTCTCATTCCACCTGAAGTGGTTTGTGTTTAGAGCTAAATTCATTTCAGTATGTCCAGCTATACCTGTATTTTTATGTCACTAATCTCTATTCAGATAACTCGGATACTCAAGACACATGAAAAAACCAGATGCAAACAGAGTCTCAGTATAAACAACTCTTGAGAACTTCTAACCCTTCTGTGTGTTTAATCTAAATGCAAGTCAACTACATTTAGGTTCACACAATTATTTATGATACAGTGTTCAGTCCACACAAAGGAGGAGGCTACAAATTTAACGAGACCTTATTTATTCAAGAAACTGAAATTACAAATAAAAGGTTTGATCATGGACACAAAAAAAGCCCGTGCATTATGGGACGCAGAAGCCCTCTGACGTGCAGTGTCTCGTAAAAACACAAAAAGACAAAAAACAAAAACGTAAAAACGTACAATGAAAACCTTTCCACAATCTCAGTGCACTCCACCTGCAATCCTGTGGGCTTGACAACCATAACCTAGCAACCACGCGGACTCCATAAGAACTAGAGAATGGCAATACTTGTGACTCCCTTTCAGAAATGCAACGTAAAGAAAGCAAGGACGAATTGAAAAAGAAAAAAAAAACAGACCATAGAAAATAGGTGATGGACACATGCACTCAAAGTCTTTCACCCATGAAATGCTTGATCTGAATAAGAAAGAGCTAACTCTTGTGTCTTAGCAGACTGGCATTGAAAGGATAAGGAAGGAAAAACTCCCCATCTAACATAAGATGCTTAAAACACCACACACACACACACACACACGCACACACACACACACAGAAACTTCTTCTGTAAACGTCCAGGTCCTTTAAGGGCCTTTTGTGCTTCCTGTGCTGTTTATTCGCCTTATGCCTTCTACTGAAGAGGCTGTTATTGCCAACACTGGAGTCTGAGGAGAGGGAGCAGTAATGTGGAGGAAAGCATGAGGTTCCCCAGCTGATTTGGGAACCCAAGCAGAAGTAAATAGCCTGCTCACAGTGCACTCACTCGTTTGGGACTTAATTAGAGTTGAACTTGGTCAGTGACCCCACAGTAATGGAGCAGCAGGTCACCGCTATGACACCAGCCTGCCTGCCCCGTCACTCCGCTACACTTCACTACCCTTTCATAGATGCCTACTGACACATAAGCTTTAATAGAAGCATTAGAAGGGGGGAAAAAAATCTGTTTTTAATGTACATTTTGGAATGACAGAGTGCTGACAGACCGGACTGGAAGGCCGCACTTACACTTGCCCGTTTCTTGCGTCAGGTCTCATATTCACGAAAGGATTATCTACATCAAATTAAAAGCGAATACCGCTACAACCTTCTAGTCCATTTCAGCACGTGAACTTTTGTACTCTGTTACTTCTAACTCGTAGTACTTTATTTCTATTGGCATTTGAATCAGTTTTTCTTATCTTTTCCCCCCTGAGACATTACATGGTTTTGGATGAGGCAATCATTTTTTGCACAAAACTGTAAACAAGTGGAAAACACAGGGCCTTTAAAATATTATCAGCATATAATCTGTACCATCTGAAGAAGGATCACTGTTAGCTAGGAATCCATCATATCTGCTAGGGATGCAGCAATATGCTGTATAGTATCATTTAACTTGCTAAAAGGCTCGCAAACCGATACGTCTGTGTACTGAACAATACAGTCAACGGACTGCATAATAAACTGGGCTGTTCATAAAATACTGCTAATATTACATTAGTATGCAATATGTAATATGCATTTAAACTTGATCAAGTCCACGCTCCCTGAAGAAGCAGCATCCTCTTTATCTCAAATCAGGAGAGGCTTCTCCTAAGCACAGTTTTTCATGAGCTATATATATATATATATATATGACTGTATACATTTTAAACCATTGTAAACATAATCACTATGATTGTGTTTGCTGTATCAAAAAAGTTTTGAATTTAATTTAAATTTTGTCTATCATTATACCCCTAATATCTACTAATGTTTGCTAGTTTTTTTCTATAAGCTGAAAGTAAGATTAAGTTCAAATCATGTGACATTATTTTAAATAAAGCAGATCATGTTTACAGTTTACATAAAGATTTAGCATTAAAAGCTAACATAGTAAGAAAAACATAGTAGTCCGCTTAAAATTGGATTCCTGCTTTATAACTGGCTATCTATGATTATGTGATTAGTTAGAGAACAGTGGTGACTCATCAGGGCTTTCAGTGTTGAAATATCAGTCCAGTCTGCGTTTCACTGTCTACGGATTTGTGCAGCCAAACAAACTGCATTATTCATACTGACTGCTCCAACAATAGTCCTGTCTGACTTCACTTAGGCATCTACCACCGTTATTGGCAGAGACAGCACAAAAATCAATGAAATTATTTTTCCATGGGATTCTTAAAAACGATACTGTTTTGCAAGTGCATTGTGCCACTATATGCTTTGATACCCAAATCACACACACACACACACACACACACACACACACACACACAGCCTCAAGCTAATGTATGCATGCTGACGAACTAAAACTTGTGTGAATACATGCTGATTTGCACCCTTTCCGCATCCGCCGCTCCACATAACCTCTCTTTTAAAAGCCTGAAAAGTGTCCAAATGAGTGACGTGGAGGTAAGAAACAGCAACAAAAGCAAGAAAATGCAAGCAAACAGCTTTTCAATGATGTCATCTAGTCTAGACTCTGTGTTCTTACAGAGAAAAAAAACTTTTTTTTTTTTTTTAAAATGAATATACAATATAATACATGGCTAGTTACTGTAATGCTTATATTATATTATATTATTGAAGTACTTATACAATAATCATGGATGATATTTCAAGACCTTGGTACACTGACTGACTTCTGAGACATTGTTGAAGAGTAAAAATCACAGGGAAGGACAATTTGAGAAACGTGTTGTGTTGAGCAAGAACACAAAACCCATTTGTCTCTTAAAAGGCAGTATTTAAAAAAAAAAAAAAAAAAAAAAAAAGCATAGGAATGTTCTCCTGTTATTGTCCTTGTGCTAGTTGGCTGGAAAGCTTGTCCATTTTTCGGACAACAACATTGCAGTCGCTGCCCCACACCCACCACTTCCTCCTATTCTACTCTAAGAGGAAGTCCGATACTGGAAACAGACCCCATGCCGGCTCTGACATAGCTTACTGCATGTCCTATTTCTGCTGTTCTGCTCACTATCCAATTCAATTCCACTCAAGTCAAGTCAGTTTGTTTTATTGGTAGTAACACTCTTGCCAAAGCACTGAAATGACAGATGACCCCAACATTACATTTAAAATATCTTCACTACAGAGGGGTGAGTGCAAATGATGAAATGCGAGTCATGTTATCTGTTTCAGATTTACAAAGACTAGTCATTTTAACTATTAAACTTGACTTTTAGCTCACCTTGCTATTCTCAGCACAATCCAACCTGGAAGTAAGATAAATGAATACCGTACTTATGGCTCAGGCCAGCTGCTGGGAGAGAAAGTCTTCAGATTCATTAAACATACATGTGAATTAAGAACTTTGGTATCTATGAACTTCGATGTTTACACACTTGGCAACATATTAAATCAACATTAAGTGGAACAAAGCTGAACCACAGCCGCACAAAACAGATGTTGTGTACAATTAAGTTGCCACAAACCACGAACCCATTTCATTCGATAATCCAGTACTACCATGTGATTAGTGCCCTTTTCTTTTACGATTGTGAGTTTTATAAGGCACTGTTGAGCTTGTTTGTTGGCAGAGGCTGCTGAGTACGGCCATTCCTGAGAATGCAAAAATATGAGTATCTTCACCGCATTCATCATATACGTCCACAAGCATAAGGCATTTCAATTTGGTTGAATTTGTCTAGTTATTGCCTGACCATGCTACTATACATGCACATCTTTTTCTAGACAAATTAGCATCTTCTGATGAACTACAGATATAATGACAAGCCAAGAAATTGGTCTGAATATGTATAAAACACACTGTTCCAAAGACATAGAGAGAATGAAAGAGAACATGAAACGGTGTGCTCATGAGTTTCAGGATGGTTGTATAAGGCCACTGCAGGGTAGTGTGTCATCCTTTTCCTTGTCAAAATGTTGTGATTGCATGCAGGCATAAAGCAGATCAGTGTTCACCTAATAAGGGAACACGAGCAATTACCAGGCGGTGCCAAGGCTTACCAGTCATTTCAAGGGTCATTTCTGAGAAATCATAAATTATACAGATCTGATTATATGTGACTACAGACAGACAGGATTTCTATTTGGTGGTTTCTATTCTGCTGAAAATTTAGAATATGTGTGTAAAAATATAGAAGGATAAAATATAGAATACCATTAATTTGAAAAATATATCACAAAAAAAATATACTGAATATATTGTCCAGTGCAGAACTGCAGAACACAAACACAGATCATCTTTATGTACGAAAACAATGGTTTATGGACGTTTTATACATTATATGCTTTTTCATATACGGTTTTGAAGTGTGTTGATGTTTTATATGGGCTACCATTAGCTACGTACAGTATGTAACAGTGGTTCTACAAATAACTGCCATGTGTCTTGATAATCACCAGGATATCTTGTTGTGCACGTTTTGATGAAGTGTTTTAAAAAAAAAAAAAAAAAAAAGAAAGAAAGAAACACTGTCACACGAGCCACCTTTGTCTGCGACCTTCTTGCAAAGTTCCCACTGGACCAGAGCCAGCTCTGAATGACAAGGAACCCTTGTGTTTGTCCAGGGTTTATAAAAGCATAGTTACACATGCAACTAGCATTCTATTTCATACTTCCTAATGGCAGTGTGAATCACCTGGATAATCAACAATGTCAGATTAGGACTAAGTGGATAGATTTTCAGAGAGGACCACCACACTTGATCATTGGCAGTAACCTTGTATAACCTGGAGAAAATACATGGTGATACCCATGTAACAGTAGCTTTGTGGAGCAGCACATCTCTAAATAAAGCCCATGAGGAGCAATCACTCTTTGTAAAGTGGTTATATTAGGTAGATGCTGGGTGCCCTACCTGTCTATGGGCTATGGTGATGATTTCCACCATCCTACTTTGAAAAGAAAGTCTTTCCTCTGTGACAGATAAACAGTTGGCCTGAGGATCGGATGGCCAGTACCCAGTCTTATTAGAACCATAGGGCACATACGTTCCAGGTACAGCAAGGAATGCTCTGTAGTTCATTTAACTGATGTACAAAATTGGGTGATGTGAACTTGGCAGAAATCCCACATTCAACCACAAAGTCACCCCAGAGTAGTCTAGCCATCAACTCATGCAAGGCAAATTTAGAGCCAGAGCATTCAGTTCTCCCATTCTTTTTGATAAAACTGCTAGTTGTCAAAGACACACAATTCAGCTTGACACAGATGCATAGGCTTGTAAGGAGAGGCCTAAAGGGACTCCAAAACAAGAGAGCAGTCTCACGCAGGGCTCACACAGGGCCTTGCCCCTTTCAGAAATAAGTAATAATTTTATTAGCCCCCAGAGAGATGTCATACATGGTGCTCAGGTGCACTACAATAGCTGCCATATCCCTTTACGATGCCACCCTAGGGCATACATGACCTAGCTACTAGGGGCTCTTGCCTTCAAGATTGTGTTTTCTGGACTGTTAGGACACAGTGCTTAGTAGGGTATTTATTCAGAGGGGCCAAGCCTACAGACATAGGTCACCTAGCTGAGGGCCTCAAATCACTCCATGCATTTGAGACAGCAGATGTGCTTGGGAGGGAAGCCACCAGAGTGTTCTGAACACCAGCAAAAGGAGTAGTGGAAATTACGTTCTTGCTGGCTATCTCAAAGCCACAAGCAGACCTCTTTGACCTTTGAATCTTTCTCTCTGTTAGGTTACTGCTTCCAAACAGACCCCTTTCATTAGAAAAGCCTTGGATCGCAAGTAAGCTAAAACCTGGGCCCCTCTCACCAAGACATGTTTCAAATTGTGCTGTTTGTGGTCCAGCCATAGACTGATAACCCACTTCTGGAAGTCTGCAAGCCTAGGGAAATTGCCAATGTTGCTACCATCATCAGTCCTAGCATCCTCAACAGAAGTTGGTACTGCAGATATCAGCCTGGCTGAAAATGATAGGCAAGCATAATAATGTCTGTCCCATGTTGCCATGAAAGGGCAGCTAGCATTCTAGCAGCACAATAATTAATTTTTGTGACCTGCTTTGATGTTAGGAAGCTATTTTCTCTTTCGGTATCTTTGATACCAAATGCCATAAAGTGTGAGAGGAGACTGAGCATGTCCTAAAAGACCTGCTCCTTGATGGAGGCACATAGGATCTGGATGTCCAAGTCTGACAGTATCCTTATGCTAGTTTATGTTTGCATACATTTAAAATTTATGTTTGCATACATTTAAAATTAATAAATGTATGCAAACATAAATTTCCCAGCAGAATATTGCCCAGAGCATCACTCTGCCTCCACCTGATTGCCTTCTTCACACAGTGCATCCTGGTGCCATCTCCTCTCCCAGGTAAATGACGCATACACACCCACATGAGGTAAAAGAAAACGTGATTCGTCAGACCACGCCACCTTCTTCCATTGCTCCATGGTCCAGTTCTGATGCTCACATTCCCGTGGCAGTGGACAGGGGTCAGCATTGGCATTCTGGCCGGTCTGCAGCTACACAGCCCCATACGCAGCAAGCTGCGATGGACTATGTGTTCCAACACTTTCTATTATAGCCAGCGTTAACTTTTTCAGTAGCTCTTCTGTGGGATCAGACCAGACGGGCTAGCCTTCACTTGGGCACCCATGAACCCATCGCTGGTTCACCAGTTGTCCTCCCTTTTACCACTTTTGGTAGGTACTAACCACTGCATAACACAAACACCCCATATGACCTGCCATGTTGGAGATGCTCTGATCCAGTCGTCTAGCTAGAGCAATTTGGCCCTTGTCAAAGATGCTCTGGTTCCTGCGCTTGCCCATTTTTCCTGCTTCCAACACATCAACTTAGAAAACTGACTGTTCATTTGCTGCCTAATATGTCTCACCCTTTGACAGGTGCCACTGTAATGAGATAATTTTATTCACTTCACCTGTAAGTGGTTTTAAAATTATGGCTAATTGGTGTAAAATTTTCATAGATTTGACACTCCATCATTTGAGGACTGAGTCTGGTTGTCTAAGCTGTGTTAGGCCTGTTCTTTTGGGAGAGCTTTGGATTACCCTTTCTCTCAGTTACATCTGCTCATGTTTTAACCATTGCTGGCTTGACCAGTTTGAGATGTGAATTCCAATGCTGATCCTGTTTGCCTCCGTCTTGTTGCAGATATTTTGGCTGTAAAGCAGCCTGTCACCAGCCCCTGCCCTTCAGGGGTTTGTTCCATGGAATAGCTGAGTGAGGTGGCCACAGCGCACAGGGCAGATTTTGCAATATTAACGACACTAGACACAAGAAAGTATCCAGGTAACTCTCACCACCCGTGGCAGTTAGGAGGTGTGAAATACAAATATGGTTTATATAGGTATTCGAATGCAAATATTATAAAATGTATTTAATTACACAAATATTATCAATAGTTGTCTTAATAAAGGGCATATACTCATACACTCTATTTGGCCAAAAGTATGTGGACACCTGACCATAACATCCATATGAGGTTCTTCCCCCAAACTTTTGCCACAAAGCTGGAAACATACAATTGTCTAGAACGTCTTTGTATGCTATATCCTTAAGATTTCCCTTCACTGGAACTAATGGGCCCAAATATGTTCCATCACGACAATGCCCCAAAGTGTGCAAAATGTGAGGTCCATAAACCCAAGTTGGTGTGGAAGAACTTGAGTGGTCTGCACTGACCCTTGACCTTAACCGCACTGAAAACCTCTGGGGTGAACTGGAATGCCAAATTCATGCCAGGCCTTCTTGCCCAACATCAATGCCCAACCTCTGTTGTGGTTGAATGGCAAAATCCCCATAGCCACATTCCAAAATCTAGTGGAACGTCTTCTAAGAATAAGTGGAGTCTGTTATAGCAACAAAGGGGGAACAACTCAATATTAATGCCCATGGTTCTGGAATGGGGTGTTCAATACTTGGGTGTCCACATACTTTTAGCCATATACTGTAAACGTAGTGATGCATGAAGCTAAATGTTTATTTATTGTGTACAATACACAGACCTAACACCTTGCTAAAAGTTTATTTGTACAACAATCAACATAAAATACATTAGTTAACAACCAATCCCATATAACTACCGAACTATCCAAACTAATCAATCCCACCTACCTTAGGCCACTTGGGGTTGAGCAGACGAGCCTTGACTGCATCATCTAGTGCTGCTTGGTACTGGCCAAGTTTGAGGAGGGCAGCTGAGCGATTGCTGTAGAGGATGCAGTTCTGTGGGTCAGCACACAAAGCTTCACTGTACAGCTCCACAGCCGTGCTGAAGTCACCCAGCTGGCACGCCTCGTTACTGCGCCGAACCTTCTCCATGAACTCAGCCTTGCTCATGACTGGCACCTCAGCCCCAGTGGGTGCTGCCCTGACCAGCACCCGAGATCCAGCTCCTGTAATCTGCAAACATATGAGAATGAGATTCGCTTGATGCTGATTATACAGCTTTCGAAAGGTAATATTTAAGCAAATGTTTTGATGGAACTGGTATGGTTAGGTGTGACAATACCAATTGCTGTTGCTGGCATGACATCAGAAACTGAAGTAATTTTAAGTGCAGTGAAGTATTCAGAGTGATGATGAAAACTTTAGTTGTATACACTGTACTTGAAAATCATGTGTGGGAATATTTAGGTCTGCAGCGAAAAGTACAAAAGGAGATGGTATGTGGGACTGTAAATGTCCAGGCCTGATAAGGGGAAAACATTGTAAGTCAGTGTGGTTAATGTGGCTCAAAAATAAGGAAATGCACTCTACGTATTTTAGCATGGCCCGAGTACAGAGCTTACATCAACACATTGTCCATCCCAATCCCAGTGCTACTGAATATACAGATTTGCATAAACCAGTTCTCTGCATTTTGGCACCAGTATGTATATGTGCATCTTTGCAAACATATAAATCTACCCTAAGAGCAAATCTCTTAAATCCATTAAAATATTCTAGCAGTTTCCCTAACCAAACAAGCTAGCCGTTTTTTTTAATGTCATCCCTTTTCAAAATATGAAGTTGTAAGCGGACACTGCAATGTAATGAACCCCTAGAACAGTGTTTTGTAGCAGTCTGTTATAGTTATTGTAGCAGACTATTGTAGTTGTTAGGACTTCTGTATGTGGCAGACTATTGTGAGTTATTCTGCTACACGTAAAGATAAGGGAGCAGCTGCAGGAAGGAGGAAAAACAGGGACAATGCAGCTGGAAGGCTCTGCTCTATGCCTTTGGCTGCAAGGAACACAGTGGTGGCTGCTGCTGACTTAAGAGTATGCAAGAAATTTATGGCTAGCCACCTCTGAGCTTCACATCTGGAGTATCCCCAAGAGCAAGAAGGGACGGACAGAGGGGGAGGCCGAGGACGCCTGGGGAGAGAGAAGGAGGGCAGAAGCAGGGATGTCTGGCACAGGCCACGCCTCTCCTCTAACGGAACTCTGGGATAGCGCAGTAATTACTTCCAGAGAGAGAAGAAAAAGAGGAAGGTCATAGGAGGCAAAAGCTACGGCTACAGGACGAGTATGAGAAAGTAAAAACACACTGGAGGGAATTCACGAGTCAAAAAAAAGTAAAGGAAGCAGACCGTTTATGAACTTTGTTTTTTTGTGTGAAAAAAGCAGTTGTTTGGAGGACAGGATAAGGGCATTCTGAGGACAGAGACTGGGTTATTGTGTCAAACAGAGGAGCATGAGACCAGGAGAATAAAGGTGCATGAAACAAGATGTTGGGGAGAAGAAAAAAAAAAAGCAAAGCACTGTCGAGGCAAGGAGGGGAGAGAAAGTGAGGGGGAGAGAGACAGACTGAAACGGAGGTCAGGAGAATTAAAAGGCTAAAAAAGCACAATGTGTTTTAAGCTATCCCCTTAACATACCCATCTTTTAGTGGAGAAAAAGATCAAAATGGAAGGCAAAGCATACATTAGTAGACTGTATTGTTCTTAAGTTTTTATTTTTTAAATTTACAAATAAAATTCATGCCTACCTGCAAGTGATTATGTGAAATAGTCTCCTCAGGCATGTGAGCTCTAGTGAGGTCTAAACCATTCTGTGTGCACAGACAGTCTGCCTGAGAGTAAGACTGCAGAGAGTATTATCCAGGCCAGACACAGATAACAGTGCTGGGTGTGTTTATGCTGGCTGTTGACCACATGGACACGCAACAAGACTTAATGAGAGCCTTGGTGGTGGTAATTCTGCACAGACAAATTTGGGTACCACCAATTCAGGGAGTTCAGTGAGATAGAGTCAACCTGCAGCTGAAGCAACAATGTGCAGAACTCGTGCTCCATAAGAAGACACATTCGGCTAACTAGCCTTGACTTCAGTATTAATGCAGCTAATTAATGATATGCCTACAGCTAAATCTAACCCTAGTTTTAATCTCCGTAGCCAAAATGAAACCTTTTGGCTCTTTTAGTTGTTAAATATAAGCTGTGAATTTTGTGAAAAAGCTGAATATCCCCATAAGGTCAAAACCAAGGTCGGATATTCCTATCCTCGTGGGGACATTTCATACCCACCAAGATATAAAAACATGCCCACACACACACACACACACCAGAAGCACGTAAATGTACATCACAGTGGGCGTGTACAGACCCACCACATGCACGAAAATGCCACACGTGTAGAACCCAAACTGTTCAACAGTCCAAACATAACAGCTGTAAACTTTCTACAGACACAACAGCTAACAGATGAAATATAGGGCAATTAAAATCTCTTGTAAATGCGTAGGCAGTTTTACAAAGAGATCATTTACTTCAGTCGTGAAACATCTGTCAGACGACCTTTCATAAATCATGTCAAATATTTTCGCTATCCCAAAAAATATTCTGATTGGATAATCTGAAAGGAGAGATGGCACAATACCGTGTTTCCTTTTCAACAGCGACACTGAAACAGATCTCATGTTTAAGTTTTAAAATGAGTGATTTTTTAAGTGACACGCTTCACCTACGATGGAGACCTAAAATCCCCATGCTCAATCTGTTCAAACACTCGAAAACGTGCAGGACAAAATACACACACATCAACATAACTTCAAAAAAATAAATAAATAAAAATATGACATTCAATTCATTCTTATTCATGACAAATATAATTAAAGCTTGTCAAAAGGTTGAATTTTGTAATAGCTTGTAATAACGTGTTTGCTTGGAACAGAATTGGGTTTGACTTTCGTCTCCCTGCCATACCCCATCCAGCATTTTCTGCTGATATCATCACGATGCTGATACTGGATTTAAGAGCGGTGACGTTTCCGTTACGGCATGTTGGAGATGCTGCTTCGTTTTCCCTCTTCTGCGGTTCTTCCTCACATCAAATAGCTAAGTGAGGCACTAAGTCAAACTGCAGACTCTTTCCAATAATACTCTAGGCCTCAGCTCATAAAGAAGGAATTTTCAACCTGCTTCTTGGGCCCCGGCTCAGCAGAACAAACAAAGTGCCGGCGCACTTGCTGTTTCGGTCAAGACCCACTCAACACGAAACAGACAAAACACTGAGTCTATCGTGTCTAAGCAGGCAGAAACGCCACCTGTATGGCCCAGCCTCTGGCAGTGGGCTTTATTTCAGCTTCTTTGCCCAGGTCACGGGGTCAAAGCGCATTCCTGGAGAAGGCGAAGGAGAAGGGGATGCCCACTGTCACTGGAAGCTGTGAAGACTGAGCTTCAACATGGCATGATGTAGATGTGGAACAGCTGCTCCTCCTCTCAAAATCCAAAAACATGGAGCAGATCTGAGAACTTGTTCTTTTATGAGTGGCCAAACAGCACAAATGAAGAGTGAATCTCAGATGTTTACGAGGTGTCATGGCATCACATAAGTGGAACAGTTTCATTAGGAATTAACTGTGTTTGCATACTGCCTGGCTCTTTTCATTTTTGTGAAACCTTTTGAAAAGAGGGATGCTTGAGATCCAAATAAAACCCGAACAATGGCAAATGTTTTCATGGCTCTATTTAAAGAAGCAGCGTATAGTGCTACCTTGTCATAAATAGGCAACTGCAAGCAGGTGGCGCTACGTAGCATAAGCCACGCGTCCACTGACTCCCTAAGTAACAGTAGATAAAACAAAATGAAACCAATCTGGACATTTTTCACGACTGATGACAGAAATCAACGCGAAGCAGACTGCAAACTGTGCTCAGGGAAAATATCACAAGGGGGGTATTATAGCGTCCTGCAAGAAAAGTAATGTATTAATCTATCCTACACATAAAACTCAGCACAAGGAGCTCACTGCTAGCAGCTCAATGCTACAGCAAATGCTGGCTAGGCCAGAAAAAGAGTTTACAGACAATGCTAGGTGAGTGAAAATATCAGCTCTTGAAAATGAAACAAAACTCGTTCTTCTCCACTGAAACCCTACTGGACCAAAGGGAAGGAATGTAGCTAGCCAATCGTATTACCAATGGTGGAGGTGCAGTTCATTTTCCAGCAAAATAATTTACTCTGTGTTACATTCAAAATACATCCAACTCACACACACTCACACACACACACACACTGAGCTTTTCTGTGATCATTAAGAATTCTGTTTCTGTTTTCCATCCGTCTTTCTCCAATCTCCTTAAATCCCTTTAAAAGTCTTCCTTCCTTCCATCCAAGACATATTCTTCCAAGTCTTACTTTCACAGCAGGGTGTGATGGGGAACAGCTTTCTTTCAATGTCAGTTTGAAATATAACTAAATTATTCAGTCAACCTTCATGTCCAAGTGTCTCATCACAAAGCTTCCTTCCAAAAAAAATGTTAAATAAACATGTCCTAGTAAAAAAGAAAGAATCACCATTTCAGCAACTACACATGTATGTTTTTAACCCATACAAGCCCCTGTCTAAGTCATTAATATCGAAACGGTCATGTATTAGAATGTTAGCATATTACATGTTAATACAAGCAGGTGATTTGTCTTACAGCCAGAAGCGCTGTTTTAAGATTCCCAGCATGAATGAAAAAGAAAGCACAGGTGAGTGAATCTGTTGCTCTCAGAGAAATCATAAAACCGCTCCGAAACATGTTCCGGTCCGTGAGAAGCTGTTCAGTCAGAATCCTGCTCCGGTTTCAACACCTGCTATGTGAACGCTAGCGGACTGAAGTGTACACAGTTGCACACTGAGCACTGAGGCGCTTCTTCTACAGCAGACGTGTCCAACACCCATCCAGCGGGTTGGAACAGTGGATTTCAGGTGTACACTCTGACACTCCTACTAAAAAGTTGGCATGCTGTCTGAGATTAACGCAGTCCTGTGTACGTAGTACTTACGTTATGTATTTTGTGATGTTCCATGACCCAATATTGATGTATGTGGGTTTACAATTTTGTGTTTCACCTGGGAAAACTTTAACTGTACAATAATAATAATAATAAGTCTCATTAATATTTAGATCTAATTAAGATATTAGGCTCATTATTTAAATGTGTATAATAATATTTTGTATATTTACTGGAGCCATACAACTTTTCATTACTACATTTTTCATTGCATATTTATTAAAATGATCATTAGATTCAGGCTGACGTAACTGAGAGTAATCACTGTTATCAAGTTTTAAAAACCAAAAAGTTTAGAGTTCCCGGGAGGCGCAACAGAAAACCGTTCGCCGTACTGTCAAGCGATTACGAGTTCGAATCCCAGCGATGCCACAGCCGTCTGTGGCCAGGGGAGTCAAAGAGAGAGCAAAACAGGCCGTGCTCTCTGTGGCACAGTGGCCTCAAGACTTCCTGTCTGAATACTTGCGGATGATACATGTCGAAGGTGGTAGTTAATTCTGAAAGACTACCTTCACTTTACAATCGTTTAGAGTTTGCGAGTGTGCATTCGGGGTGCAGCCGTTGAGCCACAGGTATAATCGGAAATATTGCAATCAAATCACTTGGCTAACGACATTATAACGGAGAGCCTGGATCGCTTCAGCACAGACGCAACTTGTCAGATGAAGATTTCTTTTATTTATCGTTGCAGAGACACAGAGCTGGAGTACAAGGAGGAGAAGTGCAACAGCAAAAAAGTGCAAGTGTGTTGAAATTCTGGGAGAGAGTTTTGGGTAATTTTTCTGTGGCATATTAATGTCCTTTCCTATTTTCCTCACTATTTTGGCAAAGGTTACTTTTTTTGGAGAAAAACTATAAAAGTCTTTAGCTTTCGTCTCTTCAGACGCACTCCACTGGCATTCTTCATTCTCCACATTCGGGATACACTTTAGCATAAACATGCGTCACTTGTTTACTCACAATCTCACGCCAGCTTACTGGGCTTTTGGATCTAGTAAAGTTAGATTTTTGTATAGATTTAGATGACTAAAACAGGCAGCTCAATAATATCACATGTTGGAGACTGCAGTTTATACAACGTCACTGTTGAATTCTTGAATCTGCTTCGTCAGAAGCTGTTAATTAATTTTTCTCTTTCAAAGCTAGCTCTTTCGATAGCGTCAGCTGCTAGGCAAATCTTTAGGTTTTCTGCCACGATGGAGGACGTCGTGTTTTGCTGTTTCTCTAACAAGCTGCATTCGTTCGTCTAATTACTTCCAAGAGAAATGAGCTCTTATAAAGTGACAACAGAAGCTAACTTGGTTTGTGGACTTTCCACAACATGTAAATGTAACTACACAGTATACGGACAGAAAGTTTGACACGTCACGCTTTGTTATATAAAAACACAAGAGGGATAAAACACTTCGGGGCATGTTGTTATAGATAAATAATCAACTCTGGGGTGGTAACAGAGACGGTGCTTCACAACGGGCTTCACCACACCACCCCATTATCGATTCTTCTCCTATAACTGCTAACCTGTTATGTTTTATTCCATAAATATTCTATAATATATCTGATTACTGATTAATATTAACTGAGCACAGACCTAAAGCACGGTCTGCCATTAAAGACGCATTGCAACTTTTGACAACATTTACATTTACTAGTTATTAGTGAGTGCATTAGGATTTTAAAATGTCACTCCTCGTTAAGTGTTGTTAAACGTGGCCGCTTGTGTGATGCTGTCATGTAGGCTAATGACAGGAACATCCCAGGAACTAAAAAGGAAATCAACGGTGATTACACCTGGAATTAACTGACTACAGAAAACAACAGGTAAAGAGTGAAGTCTGAAAGGGCTTTCAAATGGATAACAAAATGGCATTCACTTTCCTGAACTGGTAAGTCAGTGATAAAGTAAGCGTCAATCAAACAAGGGGGCGGGGCTAAAGATACAAATGGCATTCTACGCAAAAAAAACAAGTATTAGTACGTGTTTAGTACTAATTCGTTTAATTAATAGTTAAAACAAGTACTTTGCTTTTTCAGACAAGGATGTTTTAGTAGAATATGTAAAAGGGAACAAAACAGGACTGAATCTTTAAATGAGCCAGATGAACCAAAACACACACACACACACACACACACACACATTTGTCTTACTATCCTCATGAGAACCTTCTGTTGACATAATTATTAATGCAGCTAATTAATGCTATACTTACACCTAAATCTAAAACTTAAACTTAATCTTCACCTCAGTAACCAAAGAGAAATTTGACTCTTAGTTTTTAAAGAAAAGTTGCATTTGGTGCCAACCAAGATCTCTCACACACACACACACACACACACACACACACACACTGTATCAGTTCAGGGAGTTTTTGTTTTTGTTTGTTTGTTTTACAGCAAGAGTGAATAAAGATAAGCAGTGATTATAGCTGCACAGAGCTCCTTACTAGCATCCATTCATAGCAAGGCCAGTAAAAGTACAGGGAGTTAATTCGGATTAAATTAATAAGACCTCAGAGCCGTTTCCTTCATGATTTGAGCTCTGAGATGAAAATGTTGTGGTACAACTTCAGTATCATTTTGTTACAGTAAAATGACTCTAACAGAACTTTTTTTTCTTTTCTTTTTTTTTTTTTTTAAGACATCCAACACTGCAGCTTCTGTACCGTTAAGCTCCTGAGCTAACAACTAACCCTAAATCCTAAAGCAGAGAAACTAGAGGGAAAAAAATAAAATAAAAATAGTCATAGCTAACCTAAACAGCAGCTAATTCTTTGTTTAAGGTCGAGCTGAGCCTTTCTCATATCTTACTGAGGTAAACTGTTGGCACGAATGACCAAAGAAAGAAAGAAAGAAAGAAAAGAAAGAAAGAAAGAAAGTGTCGCCGTCCGTCAGGATGAAAAGCGTTAGCTCAGGAGACGCGGTGTAGCGGCTTCAAGTCACAAGACACGACTAAAGAGGCTCATATTTCACACTCTGACCGTTTTACCTTCTCTCGTCTCGTTCCTTGTTTCTCCATCCTGTCCTGCTTAGATTTCCATCAACAACAGCAATGTGAAACTTTCAGCCCATGATAGGTTTCTCTCCAAGCCGAGGGGGAAAAAAGGGCCGCTCAGAGCCAGGCGACTTCAGAAGAAACATAAAAGCCCAAAGTTCGGAGCCGCGCGAGCGAATACAGGGGAGGGAAACAACAACAACAACAACAACAACAGGGCACGCGCGGAGTTTATGCACAAACCGTCAGCAACTACGAGGGAAAAGGGAGAAGGTTATTCCTCTGAAAGTGCGCCATGTTGTCAAATCCGCTTTTCGTGCGGATTTTTCCCCTCCTGGTAGAGGCGGTTCAGAATGGCATGGTCGCGGCGGTGAGGGCTCAATTAACTATTCGTGACATCAGGCGGGAGTTGAGTTACCTACTGTAGCGCGTGCATGCTCCTGTATCGCAGCACACGACGCGTTAGACCTGCTGACGACAACCGCAAAACTGCACATGCTGTATTTATGCTGTGGTCATAGTCACGGTTATAACCTGGACGTGTTTGTTTTCTGCTTCTGTGCATGACCCAGAGTCGTGCAAAAAAAAAAAACGACAGGAAATTATAGAAATGTGGTTTTATTTACAATATTTACAACAATAAACGTTCATTGTGATATTACTCCACAGTGTGACATACAGTTACAGTTACAGCAAATGAACGCATGCTGGAAGCCTCGTGCTCATGTACTGTACAGTTGCTGCACTTCTTTTCTCTTAAGCCTTTCTGGTTTCTGGAGCTTGGAGTGCAATCTCAGACACTTTCTGTGCAGTCTGGTTGGAGAGTCTTTCCTCTTGGACCGTTTGGAGTTGAACCGCTTGGCTTTGCGCCTCGGAGCCGCTAGATGTCGCCAAACAGCCGCGCCTTTGGTCCAGCGCTCGGTGAGAGGCGCGTCATTAGAAGAAGAGGCGGAGCAACTGTTAAAGAAAGAGGATTGAGGTTTAAAATGGCAGCCTGGTCATTCTTCATCATGATTAGCACTTTGTAATTAGCACAGTGAGTCAGGGAATGGGATTTGTATTGCAAGTGTCTTGTTCTATATGCTTTGCTCATTATTTTGGTAGTCAAATAAAACACATTTACAGATTCTTTAGGCTCCTAGATCCTCTAGGCTCTCTAACTACATGAAAATAAAAAATTAAAAATAAAAAAAAGCATATACTTGAGGGAATCACTCCAGGGATCACGTCTGAGGGATCACAATCCAGTTTCAAGTCTTTTCTCTGTGACACTCTCATAATGTAAATGATATGGAAGGATTCAAACATGGCAGGGTGTGCTGCAACAGGAAAATAATCAACTAAGGGATGGTGTGATGTTGCCTCACATTAACTGGTTTTACTGTTACCCCCCAAAGTTGATTAGTTTCCTATGACAGCATGCCGTGAAGTATTCTGTCCCTCTTATACCACAGCAATTTTTCAGGGATTACAAATTTTAATTAATTAATTAACGAAACTGCATGCTTTTTAACCGTTTGTTGTTGCATTTTATGTTGTGGAACATCCACGAGACAAGTTATTTTCTGTTATCGCTTATATAGCAGCTATAAATAGTCATTCCATCACCAGCCTCTCCCGAATGTGCAAAGTCCTCTGTCCTGAAGACTTTCCCATGGCGGAAAACTTACAAAACACTGACAACCAAGACACCTTCCATAAATGATAAATAAATGTCTCCTTACAGAAAGCTTTACCATACCAACGATTATATGTTTTTCTTTGTTAGATTGTAAGGCTGTAAGTCCCACAACGATATCGTGACGACTGTCTCGACGACAATATCTATAATTAGTTGTTGAAATCCGGTAAATGTAAGTTTTAAGCACAGTGCTGTGGTATAAAAAATTATCTTTTCACAAGATCTGTGCTTCAAAAGGAATGTTGAATTATAATTATTCTGTGCTCACTAATGTGCATTGCTTGGATTATATTTACAGTGGTGCATTGTTGGATTTCATGAGTGAACAGGATATTCGACTACATTTTCAAGCTTGACTGCAAAAACTACAGATTCCCAAAATACTGCACTATATAAGAAAACATGGCACGGTTTCTTCCAATGCTGTTGACACCCAGACTAGCATTTTTACCCTATCCAAAAACTAGCAAATGTCATTTTACATATTCATACAAGCAAGTGATTAATCTGGCCGCACTCTATTTAATTAGGTGAACTAACCTTTCAGTACTCCCAGCGCAGTCCTGAGGCAGAAAAAAACAGGATTGAGACACAAAGTCCAGCAGCCAGAAATGAACCATGTCAACTTCACCCTCTTCAGCGAGCTCTCTGGCAAGTCTGTTGCACATATAACAAGCTTCAGCTTTTCTGTGTATGTCTTTTTTTTGGGTATGTGTATGCTCTTTTTCAGTTCTTGGTATTAGAATGCAGTATACGTATCTACCTGGCTGTACAGTTGCAGTGGAACAAGGTGGTGTGTTCAGCATTGCGCAGGCCAAATTTCTCCCGCAGTCCAGGTATCTGATAATGACAGGTGTCCAGGTCTTTATAACTCTCACAGGTGTCCAGTTTACCTGTAAAGCAGAAAGTTGGGAGTTAGAAGGTTAGAAAGCCTTTTTACGCATGTTACGCCAATAAACGCTGGTGAAAACTCATAATTGTCTGTGAACAACATGGAAAAACAGACCACACATAGAGTCCTACCTGCATGTAGAAACCACTCGGACAACAAACTGCTTTTGGTGAGTCTGTTGTTTGTGGTTTTGTTGAGACTCTTGTTTGTGTCTGTGGTGAGTCTGTTGTTTGGCTCTGTTCTGAGTCTGTGGTTATGTGTGGTGAGTCTTTTGGATTTGTTTTTGGGGCATCTGTTGTTTGTGCAGGTGGTGAGTCTGTTTGTGTCTGTGGTGAGTCTGTTGTTTGTCTCTGTTCGGAGTCTGTGGTTATGTGCGGTGAGTCTGTTGGTTCTGTTTTTGATGAGTCTGTTGTTTGTGTAGGTGGTGAGTCTGTTTGTGTCTGTGGTGAGTCTGTTGTTTGTCTCAGTTCAGAGTCTGTGATTATGTGTGGTGAGTCTGTTAGTGTCTGTGGTGAGTCTGTTAGTGTCTGTGGTGAGTCTGTTAGTGTCTGTGGTGAGTCTGTTTGTGTCTGTGATGAGTCTGTTTGTGTCTGTGGTGAGTCTGTTTGTGTCTGTGGTGAGTCTGTTAGTGTCTGTGGTGAGTCTGTTTGTGTCTGTGGTGAGTCTGTTGTTTGTCTCAGTTCAGAGTCTGTGGTTATGTGTGGTGAGTCTTTTGGATTTGTTTTTGGGGGGTCTGTTGTTTCTGCTTTTGGGGCATCAGTTGTTTGTGTAGGTGGTGAGTCTGTGGTTGCGTGTGGTGAGTCTGTTGTTTCTGTTTTTGATGAGTCTGTTGTTTCTGTTTTTGATGAGTCTGTTGTATATGTCTTCACACTGAGACAACAAAAAAGTACTTCAAGGCCGACGACTCTACATAATTGACATTGTCTTTCGAAGACACCATGTCTGACTGATGATTGCTTTTCACTGGCATCTTCAGTGATAATGTCAGATGACATTACCAAGTCATTAGTAACTGTTAGATCTCCAAAAGAGACTGTGTGTTGGATGCTTAGATCCAGTTTATCATCTTCCAATGCTGGGAATGTGGAATTGTAATCTGTTGCATCCTTCAACAGAGCATATGTAGTCATCTGACTGTGTGTACACCTGTTACGAAAGATAGGAAACTGAGGATTATTTTTTGTAGTGTATAGCCATGTAGCTCTACTCACCCACTTTTTACTTTACATCTTAAGACAGTGAGCATTTCACACTGCTAAAGTGTTTTAAATACTAATCTCTACTGAAAGGTAAGTGGATTTTTTATGCATTGTAATTATTGATCGCATGCACTAAAAGTTTACCTTCCTCCCACATTTACTTCTATTATATGCCAACGAAGATCATAGATTTGCTTTGGCTTTGTAATTTATTTGTGATATCAAGGGGATCGCTTACATGCCCCACCAGGTCCTTCCTGCACACTCCATTCTCTGTGAAAATTCAAAGCACCGCATCTTGAGGAGGTTGAAGTAGCCATAACCTACCATATCAGCCATTTTATCATTGGCATTATGAAGGCAGCGCTGAAATCTGAAGAAAAAAAAATCAGTGACAGACTGTAATAAGATAACATAATAGTGTTATCTCAGTAGGTTACAGTAAATTAAAACTCCTTGGTTGTGCCTCATAAATCATGTTTTGTCACATGTTACCAAAGGCTAATAATAATAAATAGCTAGTGGTGGCATGTCATACAAATAAATATGAACGTGAAGGGGTATTTGCGGTAATATAAAAAGACTTACTTGCTATCACAGTCACAGTGTGATAAAGTGAAGAAGTTAGTGTTGAAAACTCCATAGCCAAACTCAAAGGAAGCAATGGTCTGGTCGCAGTGGTCATGCTCCCTACAGCACTTATCAGTCTCCTCAAATAAACCTAGAATACAAGAGGACAGGTGTAACAAGAAAGCTGTCAATGACCACCAAGCAAGCTAGACACAATATTATAATCGATATATTTGGCTGACCTAAGTCTGAAAAATGTGATGCCTTGTTCCCAGAGCCACACCACAAAGTGCCAGGAATCATCCATGCTCGCTTTGAACGCTTCAGATTTTGGGAACTCTCTCCACTGTTCTGGTAAACAGTTTTGCTGTCCATACTTTCAAGGTCTCTGGTCCTGCGCACAGGCGCTCTCAGTTCTTGCAAATATCCCCTAGCTACACAGGGGCCATCAGGTTCAACCAACTTGCTGATGTTAAAGCGTCCATCAGGAATTTCTGAGAAAGGTCTGTCTCTAGCTTCCCAGCACTTTGATGAAAAGCTTTTAATAACGGCACGGTTGTTGCTTGTAATACAGTCCACCAGGCTGTTTTCCTTGCTCCAAATGCTGTCAAATAAGACAAAAGATCTCTCTTTGCCCACTGTAGCCCGGTGAAGGAACATATAATGTGTCTGTCCATTCGAGATAGAGCTAGTCCAGAAGCAGAAACTGCTGTTTCTTGCAGATGTCCCAAAATGACCAGCAGCAGAGAAATTAAGAAAAATTGAAAGAAGGCACACTATAACCAGAGAAAGGCAGTGGCCATTCATTTTATTTTTAAATCCAGAAAATAAAACTGCAAAGGCTGTGAGAATATACTTGAAAATTCTCTATAAATTCAGAAAGTTGCAGAAGAAAGCTACTGAATGTCTCTAACACATCTACTCCAGCTATGAGACGGGGCATTACACCCTGGGTTTTATATCTTGGGCAGAAAGCACAACTTTCTTCATGTATTGGTCTTGCGTCAACGTCAGAGGGAGTGTCAATAAACATGGCTTTTGGTTAATAGATTTTTTTTTTATGTACCAGTTATGGTAGCACACACACTTGTTTCTGTACTTGTGGAAACTCACATGGGCACACACATCATACATTTACTCATATACTTTATCATGGTTTATCAGCAATACTTTCATCTTTTATCATTAACAACAATAACATGTTATCTTAAAGATGACGTGCCTTTTAACAACATGACAGCAAGACAGAATTCAAATTCCAGGGGAAATAAAAGCACATCTGCTGCAGCTGTTACGAATGCAATCACTAGAGCTGAAATCGTCAGCGTCTAACAATTTAAAAGCAAAACGGTTTATTAATATTCTCATGTTTTCATCAGTATTGACTCTTTGTGTATATATATATTTAAAAAAAAAAGCCTGTCAGAAATTCAATGAAAAGTGTTCAGGACTTTACATTAAAGATCTATGATGTAATGCTATTCTGGAGATGGACTGTACAGATAAGGTGAAAGAATTTAGAGAAGGCTGCAGAGTTTACTTAGCAATGCAAAGTTCACGCTGGTTCTCCTTGCGTGTCTGGCTGGTCAAACCCTCACCTGATTTTACATGAACTTTTCTGTCCTATCACCGCTGAAGGGAAGTTAATGATTAGCTGTGCATCACAGTAAACACCGCTACAGCTAATCAAATTCTAAAGACTATGAAACACGAGATTAAAAAGGATTACATCGAGCTCCGAGCTCCGTGAAAGGTCATTTGACTGTACTTTTGGGAAACTCTTAAAGGTTCTTGTGTAGAACTTTAGAACACAGTGCCTCCAGTTTTGAGACGGATCTTCAGGAAGCTAAGAACCCTTAAATATCCAGGTGGTGCGTTTTGTACTGTATTTCTTTATGTAATTTTTTTTTAACATTCTAAATGACACTCTTAGAAAATGTGTTCTTTGTATAGTTTATAGTTCTCTGCTTCCTAAAATGCTTCTCGTGTGAAATCCTTTCTAACACTCAAAGTGTTTTTGACCATTTTTATTGACTCTTGGAAGCCATGACCTTTACATGCCTCATTAATCTGAAAACATCTTTTATCTTGTGTAGAATATGGACAATGCATCTATAAGCAAATATTGCTTTTAAAACCTATTATGTTAAAAGCTCAGCCTTCCCCCCAACTGCCCCTTTCAGTGTTTTAAAAAAGTGCAGCGTCTGGACAACCTCGTATCTGAAACCCCAGCCAAGCTAAATAATGTGGTAATAGCACATCTTGCTTTGTCAACAATGCTTTATGCCACTCAAGTTGATCATAATGACATGTCAAGGTCCTATAGTGCTTTATAATAACAAAGCAAACATCCTGAGCCGAGGTGCAGACAATAACCCCCAGGCCTCAGATCAAAAGGAGAAAAAAATATCATAATAGCATGCCCCCTATCTTATTACATGATATGTAAGTGCTGTGTGGATGAGCATGCTGTGGTATCAGTGTTCATTGTTTTCCCTAAGTTCAGATTTTCTGAATACTTTCCTGATAAAATATATTCACTGGACTCACTGGCATGACTTTCCATCTGTCAATAAAACTGCATATTATATTATAAGCTATACTTGATTCGAGTGCCCACTTGGTCTCATTTGTATGCTCACCTCATATTGTCGTATTGTGTGAGTAACATACGAGTAAAAAAATAATAATAATAAATCATCCTACTGACAATGGGCATCACAGAGACGTCCTCCTCCACAATGGAAAATGAGATTATGTCACACACTGTCAAACTCGTCACTTGAACTTTGTGCCAGATCTTCTGAGACGGCTGAAGGTGAAGACAGAATCACCCCAGTGCAAACACAGCACTAACACTGCGGCAATGCAAGAGGTGTGTGTCCCTGCCAGGTTACGGCATATCATCACTCGCTGTGAGGCTGTTTATTATTAATGACTTTATTGGCTACGTCAGGATAATACAAGTGTATACACTGAAAAAAACAATGAATATATAACAAATATATTAAATAATCTTTTAGTATCAGTCGCAGTATAACATGGGCAAACATATTTAAGAAAGTGTCCATGCACAAATAACATTTTCTGAATAAGCAAGCATTTAGTCTGTATACACTGTACACACTCACCATCCG
>CM074961.1:6270356-6290940 GCA_037577455.1 Pangasius macronema
TTTTTTTTTTTTTAGAAAGCTATATATTATATTTTGGGAACCAGGACCAGACTTCCAAAATAATAACTTTTTAGATATGTCAACCCACAATCATAATTTATGGTTCTTCTCTCTTTCAAGACAAAGTTATTATACATTTTTCATCAAAAATATTTCACATTTTTATATTAGCCCTACACAAATCTTCCATTATTGCTTTCATGCTGTACTTCTGCTTGAAGCCGCTGCTCTTGAGACTCACATTCTGCTGTTATGGATGGACATCATAAAAACGTACACTCCCCAAAACCGTTTGCCCGAGTCTCACCCTTTCATCAGAGAATAATCTCACACTGTAGACTTGCTGCTGTAATCATAAAGACTGTATACACACAGATCTGTTTGCCTGTTTCTACAGTTAGAAGAAGAGTAATGATTTAAAATCCCACTATCCTTGTCACCCAGAAGAGGATGAGTTCCCTTTTGACTCTGATTCCTCTCAAGGTTTCTTATTCATGTTGTCTGCGGGAGTTTTTCCATGCTGCTGTCGCCTCTCGCTGGCTCATTAGGAATCTAAATCTACATTCTGCTTTCTGACAAAGTCTATGGTAAAAAGTGCTGAACAAATAAAATTTTTATTTAATTGCTTTATATATTCATGCCATACTTGTGAATGTGATATGAAAGCCCAAAATAGGTCAAAATTTCATATATACACTGTACGAAGCAGCTGTATGACAAAGGACTTATGGACATTATGAAATGACATTTTTTAATGATTTCTGACCTCCTTGTGCTCACTGCATATCTTGCACAGCCATACGGGGCAGGAGCGACTGTTACTCCGAATCCCACACTTGGTGCATATGTGCTGAGGTGGACAAGAAAACACACACTTACATGTACACGCATATTTGCCTCAAGGAACTGTACAGACTCAAACACACTCACAGAAGCCAAATTGCATAAACTTTCAGTGCATTTCCACGTGATATCACTAGTGATGGACTTTAGTGCTGATAAAGAATATTACATAGACTTTTAACAGGATGTGTGCAGCAGCTGCACCTGTGTCATGTAACTGAACGTCTGTTTGGTGGCACACTATTCTGCAGTACGCTAAGCGCCGGGTATTTAATAGATGGATAGTAAATACTCTGCATTATTGGATGTTACAATGCATAATAAACTACCCAGCTTGTATAACAGAACCTGGCGCCACAAAGCAATAATTTCAGGGCTTAGCAAGTAATAATGCAGCATTTATAAGTAATGCTTGGTGTAATACTTGGTGATGAATATGCAAATGCATAATAAGGATGGTGAGAATTGCCTCATATATTTGAGCATGGTGCAGTGATTGGGATTGGTCACTATCTCCCCAGAAGTTTTATTATTATTATTATTATTTTATTATTATTATTTCCTTATATTTCCAACCTGCACCAAGTATGACTTACAATACTACATATTTACATTTAATGTATGAGTAAATATTTTACTGTAGCATCATGTACTGTATACACATATATACATTATATTATTATACCACACAGCACCTGTAATTACTCCATATTAACCTATAAATTTTACTGTATTTACGGTTTTACTGTAGCTGTAGAGATCATAAGGCTCCCGCTCTATACCTTCTTGCACTCATCGCACATGACCGTGCTGACTCCCATCAAGCCCAGCTGCTGGCCGCAGAGCAGGCATTGCGAGTAGCCGTCACCGCAAGCCGTCCTCTTTATCGTGTCCAGCCGATTCACCAAACGCCTGCAGGACACAGCAGCAGTCAGCTCATTACACACTCCTTCGACTACTCCATAAAGCCCTTAAACGCTCCTTCTTAAATTCTGCTGAGAGAAATCAAAAAAGTCGCTTTGCAAATTAAGTGGTGAGGTCAGGTTGAGTTTGGGTGGAATGCATTAGCAGATCAAATAAAGACAGATTGCTAAGCAGAAAGATTGATAGAAAGCTGTAGTTTAACATTCACCATTAATGACTTGGAGGAGTCCAGCTCTTCCTGACTCATGCAGCGGCTGTAATGCAGCCAGAATGCAGTACACTTGTGCTGAATCATTCTAAATCACTTTAGAAAAAAAAGGTTTTAATGAGTCTATATTTCTCCCCAATATATTTCTCTCTTTCCATTTAGATCTAGTAGAAGTGGATTTACTTTTGCTTCAGTTTTCCCCAGTGAAATAAAGTCTTTTTGCATCATCCAACCAGGAAGTAGGCTGAGATCAGAGCACAGACTCAGCAATGATCCAGCACTTTTCGATTAGTTGAGGTTCATGTTTGTTCAAAGAGACTTGAACTAGAGGTGCGCACAGCCCGGGACTGTTCATTTCATCCCACTCCCACCTTCTCCTGAGGAATTCTGGCCAATCCAGCCCATCCCTGAAGGCATTCTGACCACAGAAAGTTTGAGGAAAGCTCTTCTGAAGGTGAATGAATGACCGGAGTGAGTACCATATACATTCTCATGTTAATGAACGTTGTCCCAGCACCAATGCACACCTCTACTCTACAGTCTACTGGTCGCTAGTACAAGAAAGGAGCTGAAAAATGGTGTCAGGCTGTACTCAGTAGCAGTTCTCACCCAATCCGCTCCTGCTCCATGGTCTCAATTAGCTCGGCCCGGGCCAGCACACTGTTGATGATTTCCTTCTCCTCATCTGTCAGCTCCTCAGCTCCAGTGAATTCCATCTGGCCAGTGTATAGCTGTCAGCCTGTCCTACAGCCACAAGGAGAGAGCAGCAGGTTCACACATGCACACTCGCATGTAATCACCCTCGATCTCGATACAGCAGCAAACGCATCCACCAGGAGCCAACAATCTTGAGAAAAGAATGTTATTGGCTGGCGATGGCTATATTTTAACTGAATACAGTCGGTACAATTAATACCTTTGGGAAGTAGAAGCAAGCACATAATAAAACATGACATGAAATAATAACAGCAATTGTTAAAAAGGCAAATGAATACTTTCGTCAGCCCCTATTATATCAGGAGCTAAAACACATTATTTATGCTTTGTGTGCATTCATTCTCTTTCCAGATGAGCTCTTACTACCACTGACAGTGGGTCTTAACTAGACATCTTCATGTACGATCCAAAGTGCTATGGCATATTTCTGCTTTACTCTGGAACGCAGATTGAATGTCAGACAAGCTAATAGGTCCACTAAAACAGATTACTGGCTCGTAAACTGGCTGAAGGTTCTGGACTTGGTTGTTTTTATAGCTATGACAGATTGTTGCAGCATGTGCAAGACACAGTCATATTAACACATCCCTATGTGCCTGAGTTAGAAACCTAATAACATTAAGTCAACTATATTTATATTATCATCCCAACAAGTATATACAGCATATACAGTGGAACTGAGGACAGGAGCACGATACAAAGGACTACAGAAAAAGGATTTAAAAAATAATTAAAAAAAAAAAAAACATGGATCATGGATAGAAGGCAACCCTGTTGTGTGAATGTCACAAGAATTATTGATTGGAGTCACCGAATGTTACCATGGAAACAAACTCATGCCTCTAATCAGGTATTGCTCAGTTTAGCACCTACTTTACCAAATACATCATAAAGTTAATCTCATCTTCTCTGGGAGAGGGAGTGTTCAATTTGATGCTCGCACTACCATATAACAAATAGCTGTGTGCTGCGATACTTATGGAAAACTCAGCCCAGTTTAGTTCTGTAGAGTGTTTGGGGGTCAGCAGGGTGACTGCCTCAGGTCATTCTCACAGATGGCAGGATGATCAAGAGCTCGTTAGATTGGGGCATGGGCACGGGGAGGGGGGGGGGGTTCCACAATGCCAGCGGCCTTGCAAACTCATTTATGGTTTAAGTCCACATTGAAAGAGAGAGAGAGAGAGAGAGAGAGAGAGAGAGAGAGAGGGACTCATAACTGCTTCAGAACTAGAGTCCCTCGAGCATTATACTCACTGTAAATAAGATCCATTGTGTTTAACCCAAGGGTTGCAAAGTCATCATGTTGGTATAATTTAAAGCTCACTCTGCCCTGAAGCACAATAAATATGTTTATACTGAAATATTTGTGATGTGCATAGTGATTTTGGTGCTAAATTGTTGGCTGGTGCTGTATTTTCATTATTCTGATGAGGAGTTAAGGGTCATGTGCCGCTCTGGTGTCACTGTGGTGGTGTATGAAGGCAAAATCACAAAAACTCTGTCATTGTCCAAATACTTCCGGACCTGACTGTATATACAAGTATTTGCTTTAGATTGAGTAACCTACAGGCAGGTTATAAACTATAAGCATGTTAAATCTATAACATTGACTATACAGTTTAATGTTTTGAGAAAGAAAACATACTTTACTCATCGCAGCTAACTGGCTAGCTTGTTGCTAACAAAAGACAAGCAGGAGGTGTCAGTGGTTTTTTTCCCCACTTTCTAAGTCAAATGGAGCATGTAGCCAATGAAAGAAATGCAACTAAAAAAACTCAACTCCGAATTTCATTACAAAATAAATATTCGACACCACTTACAGTCACATGCTAATTATAATCATGCTATATCTGCAACAAAAAAAGCGCTTTCGTTCACACTGCCCCCTTAGCAATGCTGACGGGAGGACAATGTACCCAGCAATAATAAACAAAGTGGTCTCTGAGGAGGTAGTAGGGGAATTGACTCTTTACTGTTAAAAAGCCACCAGCAAAGAGCAGCAAAGGGTCACGCTGAGGTCAAAATTGATGTGGTCGAGTCTAGCGTTCGAGTCCTCAACCTTAGATAACCAGATCGTTACTCAAATACACTAAAGCACCTAAGTGCATTACATAATGCTCGCCATTTGCAAGACCTTTTATCTTATTTGCTAATTAAGGTCTATTGAACTATGGGTATGGCTAAGGCCATATGTGCATCATTATGCTAGGAGTACTGTATATTGAGCTCGGTGGCTGTTAAGTAAATAGTGTGCTGGGTATTTACACCAGCACCCTCTAGAGCTCTGCACTTTTACAACCTTCTCCTTTTACAATGAGAGTTTAGTTGACACCATTACATCATTCATGAACTGCTTTATCCTGGTTAGGGTTGCAGTAGATCCTGAGCCTAACCCTATGGATAGAGAACCCCAAGGAAAACACAATTCTTGTACATGCACACGGTTATAAGAACGTGTCATGTGTGTAAGAACTGGTCACTGGTGGTCAAATGAAATTGAATTACTGTTTTGTGCTCGATGAACACCAGAGAAGCCCCTCCAAATCAGAATGGTATTTCACTGGCTCAGTGTAAAGTGATTATATTACACTCCCTCTGTAATGGCAAGATGCTGACCTGTGTGTAAGTCAGTATATTAGTGTAATGCTATCCATCTATAAGAGTGAAATATAAATTCACAGACCCTTCATTACATTTGTAACTTGAGTCAGTAATGAGAGTGGACCTTGATAGTTTTTCATTCACTCATTCATCTGGAGCCACTGGGCATGAGGCAGGATTACACAGTTGATTGGATTGCAGAGGCAACACCTACATTCACACACTCATTCGCATATTTTAGCATATCCAGTCCACCTACTGACATGTTTCTGGGAGGTGGGAGGAAACTGGAGAGCGTGGAGGAGGCCTACTCAGACAGGAGGAGAGCATGCTTAATGCCACAGAGACAGTAACCGGAGCTCAATGATCATTTTTTTTGCAAAGCATTTTTTAACTTAGCAATAAATAAATTCTTGCATGACAATATTACAATGGGTTTAAAATGCTTGCGCCGGGAGCTAAGAAAATAAAAATCTGTTTATTGTTTGATAATCATGACATGTATCGCCACCTCTGCAGTATATTCTCCTACACAGCTGCAGTGAGATAAAATTAAAATGTCTGTGGTGTGCCTTTTGACATTACAGTATGCCATATCATCAGTGAGTCAGTGTGCTGATCTTTCAGGCTCGACCACTTTAGTCAGATTCAGCTTTTGCCCCATAGAGGCACGCTAACCGCTGATTGAAATGTCGAGGAAAGAGCGCTGACAGTGAGGGCAACCTAGCCGAAGATGTGAGTGATTGCTGTCTGGGGGTGGAGGGCAGGGAGAGGCAGGGAGGGAGTAAGGGAAGGAAGGAAGGAAGGAGGGAAGGAGTGAGAGCGTAAAGAAGTGAGAAACACAAATGAACGGAAACTGCACCGCATTCAGCATCATCGTAACTATTCATCTCATCAGCTCTTTTCAAAGCCTGCGAATCAAAACGAGCCGGGATTCGTGCCCTTAGCTAATAGTTCAACATTCAACTGACTCAAAAAGAGGCACTTTCTCGCTTTTCGGCTTTTTGTTAAACATTTCAGTTCAGTGCTCTCTTCCGTGTGTAGTAAAAGGGAGTATTAGAACATGCTGGAAATTGTTCTTTGGTGTATATCATCTGGATTTGAACACAATTAGTTTTGGATATGAGACATTGTTCAGTGCTAACTCACAGAACTCTATGGATGGTGTGTCTGGATGTTACATAATAACACAAATCTGCAGAGAGTGTGGAGCAAAACAGTCGCAAATTTGAGATCATTACCTACAGAAATGCCTGAGGTTTTTTTTTTTTTTTTTACAGACTCTTAAATCATACTCATGCACTCCTGTCCAATTAAAACTCCCTGTCACACATGAAATTGAATCTGGATCCATGCACTTGCTATGGATCATCTGTACCAGCCAAAGGGACAGTAATTTACAACCAACCTCTAAATGTCATTTACTACTGAAGGACATTCAGGACACTGACTGGATTAGAAATGTATTATCCGCACCATATTCAATGCCATTACTTCTTTAGGTGCAAAGAAAGGTGATGTACTAATTATTCATATGTAATGAGCTTCAGGACAGGCTGAAAATTGCAGTAATGCCAAGCACATCAATCTGAGTTAGTATAGTAGTGTATGCCATTATGGACTACAGTCAGATAGATGTTGAAATTCAAGCAATTATCTGGCTGGCAGGAGTTAAAATTACAGATTTCCAATTAACTATCGCCGTGGTAACATACAACACATGACCAGAAATAAATCATGATAAGTGGGAGAAGATTGTAAGGTCATGTACATTTTTAGCTTGAGTTTGTAATGAAAAATATTACATTTCATTAGAAGATTTATGAAGTGCAACCTGGAACATGACACCATGTAGGCATAGTAAAGTAATGAAAAATACTATTTTGGGCTCAGTTCCATTTCTTGCTGTTTTTGGTGTACCACTAAGGCCTACACTAGAGGTCTTTTGTTTACATGCAATGAAGCCTTGCGCAATTGGAGAGGACTGTGTCCATTTCAAGATGATTTCACACAGCAAGACCCCCCTGCCAAAACAATGTGCTATGAGTGTTGGCAAAGCAATATGCTCTGAAAACAGATTATATGGCACTCTAGTACCAAACAGTAGCGGTAGAGTCAACTCCATTCTCTGTCTGTAAAGCTACATTTGGCAAATCCATGTGTTTGTTCACACTTGAGTGACCCCCTGTGCCAATCTTTCCACCCATCCTCAGCTGTTTTAGCAAGCCCCATGTTATATGACTGTATTGAGGGCTCTGTTGGTGCGATGTGTTGGAAAACCCCCAGGGCATCCAGACAGTGTCTGGTCCCCTTTAACTCCAACACCTGCTCTTCTCATCCTTCCAAACGCAGGCCTTCTGTTGGTATTTTTCAGCCTCCACTTCAGCCAAAAAGCAGAAATCAAAACCATACATAACTAGGTTCAACAGAAAACTTGATGTGTGTGGAGTGCATGGCAAATGGGTTAATGAAATTCATAGATCAAAACCGAGACGTGGAGATTTAATTTGGAATGTTATTCAATGGATGTGAGGGGAAAAGTGGCAAGATGAAGACTATTCTAAATTCAGAAACACACGAACACATCTGAGTAAAACAAAGTCTCAGAGAAAAGACAGGAAGAGGACAACAGCGCGTGACCCAAAGAATGATATATTGTCAGAACTTAAGCATATGATTTAGACATTATATTACATATTATAGGGTTGAAGTAATAATTGTCACAGTTTCTCCCTTTGCAATTTTGTTGGTTTGTTGCAATTTATTAATTTATCATTTTAAATAAACAGACTATAGCCTTTTCTTTCACTCTGTATTTTCACAGCTCATTCCTTCAAACATATAAATACTAGTCTCACTAATAACATCTTAATCATTTGAATGCTAAATATAAACACAATTAGGCTCACGAAAAAATAATTAAACAAATATGCCACTATATTCATATGCCAACTCTCACCCACTAGCTAATTTGTCCCATTGCACGGCGGCTATCATCTGCACAGGTCATAGGATAACATGTTTCCACTGCTGCACATTAATCCACCACATCTTTTCAAACTGACGCTTATGCAATGGCAGTAGTTAATTAGCTTTTCTAATTACATAAATTTTCATGTACATATAATATATGCGCTATTTGCCTGGGATGACCAGTGCTTCAGAAGTTGGAATAGTGTCAGAGTTTTTAACAGAATGTACAGGAAGATGCATCAATCCTTTGTTTTGGAGTTGATTAGAAAAAAATCTGCTCATTTGTGTCACAGAAGAATAGCTGCCCAGTTTGCTGTAATCTTCTTGGAAAGCTTCCACTGGAGGGATTTGTTTCCATCCAGCCACAAGAGCATTAGTGAAGTCAAGCACTAATGTTGGGCTTTTAGATTTGCCTTCCAAATGACCCATCAGGCTCATCCTAAAGCTGCTGATGGGGTTGAGGTCACGTTCTTTCAGTCTGTTTTCTAAACCTGATTTCTGATAAGACCTTGCTTTTGTACTGAGACAGGAAACTAGCCGCAAAGGGGGAAGCTGAGTGTTGTCTAGACTTGTGTGCTGTAGTGCTCGGGGGCCTAGTCAGAACCATGAAGACCTGCCCAAGACCATTATTCTTCTGCCACCACACTCTACAGTTGGCATTATGCACTGAAACAGGTAATGTTCTCCAAGCATCTACTGCCAGACAGTGATGTGTGACTCATCACTCCAGAAAAAGTATCCACTGCTCCAGAGTCCAATGATGATAACTTTACATCACTCATGCAATGCAACTCTGGCACTGCATTTGGTGCTTCTAGGCTAATATGTGGTTACTTATCCATGCAACTAAATGTTATTTACCTCATTCTTCTGATGAAGGCTTTTTTTTTTTAGACATTTTCACTTCACTTTCCATTTTTACTTCCCTTAAGCAGGGAACATGTAGGGCAGGAATTTGGAAAAGTGTCAGTCAGTGATGGTTTTTCCACTGAAGGTCTGTGAGCTCTGCAGTTTTTCTATTAAGAGATCACCTCTGTGGATGCAGTATAGCAAAGGGATAAACAGTCAGCAGAGAAGAATTCAGCAGGACAGGAAGAGATGAACTCCCTATAACCAATAAATGAGACAGCATCTGTGAAGGGCTGCATAGCCCTGGGGCAGAGATACCACGATGATAAAACTGAAATGCAATTCTGTTCCTGATGAAAGAAGAGCCAAAATGTTTCATGGCAAGTTGCAGGGGCAAGGGTCACCCAGAGAGAGGTGGCATCAGGCACTGATTTCCCAAGGTGGAGAAATGAGGGCATGGAGAAGAAACCCTGAACACTGTAATCCAGGTGTGCCAAGAAAGAAGGAAGTACATCAGGAAGATTGATACACTTAAACAATACATAAGCTCGGTTTTGGCGCTCAGTAAAGACAGTCCATGTCATGCTTTGCCAAGAAATTCCAAAGACTCAGTCAGCACATTTATATAAATACAATAATCCGGTTATCACAAGACATCAGCTTTTGGCAATAACTCATCCAACTCATACAACAACTGAATCACTCTCAACAATAAATGCAGGAACTCAGATTTTTTTACTCTGTTTTTGAACCCTTGATCTTTTACCAAATACTTATTTTGGGAGTTTGCTTTGAAAAAACGTTGCTTTGTTAACATTTGCCAGTTCTGCATAATCTGATTATTGGTTGAAATCCAGGTGTCTGTATTGTTTTTCTTCAAACCCAGTAACAGCTTCAAACCAATTTACTCGTGGTATGCTGGTTACTATGCTGTTTACTTTGGTAACTACTCATATTAATGGTGTGCATTTAAACTCACTGAGTATTTCTCATGAGAATTCTAAGGCAATAAAAAAAGCCAAGAAGAGGAATGATGGTGTCCGGCTAAAGTCACTGGTCATAGACCCAGAAATTCTCGGCTTCTCCTGGAGGCAAAGGTGAAGTAAATGATCAAATAGTTGCCAGAAATCAGGAGAAAGTGAGGGGATTGAAAAGTCACGCACACACCCTGCCAGTATGATGCAGAGAAATGGTATGATCAGTGTTGACATAGCAACCAATAATGGGTAAAGACGGTTCATGATGAGTACAGCAGAGCAACAAGAAGAGAGGAGTACAGCGGATAATATAATGCCATAATTCTAAACTGTAACTGTACCATCGGTTCCGTTATCTGCCTCTGAAATTTCAAATCTGTGTTTATTCACACTTGAGTCACTGCAGTATCGATGTCTTACCTCCAATCCTCAGCTGTTTCAGGTAGACTTGTATTGTCTGGCTTTATCGAGGACGCTGATGTCAAGATGTGTGCAAAAACCCTGGGGGGCATCCAGACAGTGTCTGGTCTCCTGTAACTCCAACACCTGCCCCTCCTTGATTTTGTGAAACCACAAAAGCACTAAAACCCATATCACTGATTAGGGAAGCCAGTAATAAAGTGCTATTTGTTAGCATATTTATGTGGCTACACCAATAATGTTTCAACATGATAAATGAGAAATAGAACAGGAGTTTAAGAAACTATCAAAAAGCCCTTAGACATCCTGTACATGGGAGATATCAGGATTGCAGTATAAGAGGGAAGACGAGAGACGAGACGAGAGGGGTGACACCTGTGGCATCATCACTATTTATATGGGACACAACAAGCAGGAAGCCCAGGAATAGGAAGGGATGATGAAGTAAGGAGTTGGATTGAATAGGAGAGGATATAAAGAGTAAAGGATATATGATGAAAATGGAAAGAGTTTGACTGAAAGGAGAAGGGTTTGGGAAAGAGAATGAAAAAGAGAGTAGTTGTGAAGAGAGATCAGCAAAAAGGAAAAGTGTGGAAAACCCCAATCAGACATTGCTGGGATGATTGTGGTTAATTAGATGTGGTAGCTGTTCCACACAGAAAGAGAAGTCATAGGAATGAGCAAAGGCTGAGCCATTATGCAAGAGGACACTGTGAAAAACGGATTTTCTCCCAACCTTCAATTATTAAGTATATCCTTTTGTTCTCGTCAGAAGTTGTAAAGTGTGATCATTTATTTAGATGAGATGCATAGAGAAATATGAACAAAATACTGTGGTGAGCAGAAAAGCTTCTCAGAATGAACAACACATCAAACCTGGAGGCGGCGGATGGGCTGCAGCAGCAGAAGATCACATCGGGTTCCTCTGCTGTCAGCCAAACAATAGGAACTGGAATCTGAGGCTACAGTTTACACTGAAACTGTCCAGGAGTCCAGGAGATTTTTTTCGAATCTTCAACTATTCATTTTGGATGAGCCTGTGCCCACTGCAGCCTCAGATTCCTGTTCCTGACAGGAGCAGAGCTCAATTGGTCTTCTGCTGTTGTAACCCATGGGCTCCAAAGTGTGATGCCTTCTGAGATGCTTTTCTGCTCACCATGTTTGTAAAGAGTGGTCATTTGTGTTACCATAGACTTCATATCTTCTATGAATTTTCTGCTGCTTACTGGATGTTTTTTTCCGTGTAAACCCTAGAGAATTGTGCCTGAAAATCCCAGGAGATCAGCAGTTTCAGAAATACTCAAACCAGCCCATCTGGCACTAATAACCATGTCACTGTCAGAGTCACTGAGATCACATTTTCCCCCCATTCTGACATTAATTGAAGCTCTTGCCCTGTGCCTCCAAGATTGTCAAACAAGAAATAATAGTTATACAAAATTCCCACATCAAATTAGTTATGCTTACAAAGAAGGTGTCTAAAAAAATGAATGGCCCAGCCCTTTTATAAAGAACTCTACACACTCTTAGAAAAAAGAATTATAAAACCCTAAAGAGAACCCTAAAGAGTTTCTTAAGGCTCTCTGGGGGATCCTGGGTTCTATGTAGTATCCTACAGCAGTTTTCAAGAAGCTAAGAACTGTTAACTTTTTTCTAAGAGAATGGTTGTAATGGCTAATACCTGATACGGACCCGATTCTAAAATCATCATAATCCTCAGTAAATGCTTTATCCTGGTGCATCCCCGGAACAGTCGGCATGAAGTGGGACTACACTCTCACCGGGATGCCAGTCCGTCGCAGCGCACTATGCACACACTCATTCACATGAGGATTTTCTGGTAGTAAATCCTCCTACTGGCAGAGAACAGTGGGCTAATTTCTTTGTGCACACTTTATGCTTGGAGTTATGGTTGTTCTAATACATAAACCAGGGAAACCACTACAGTGCCGAACCTTAGCTCAAGGGAATTTATTATAGTTGGAATAAAATCTTTCTTGTGTATGAGGCTCCCAAGTACAGTGATGCGTGGTCTGCTACAGTGCGTTGCTGGGAGAAAACCCCTGTCACTTAGCATCTACCGCTCGTTGTGTTACAGGCAAACTGTCACTAGCCCAGGGAAGGGAATGGCAAATTGACATGAGGGGGAAAAAACAGCAATGCTTTAGCTGCACAGGACTGTGTGGGACGACTCTGGGCTGAAGAGTCTTCATTCTCTGCTCGGTGTGTATACATGTCGGTTTACACACTGCATGTCCACTACAAAGTAGGGCTCTGGAGGGATGATTCAAAGTGTCTGTTCAGGAAGATCACTGGTTAATGGTTTATGAATGACGATGATATAAAAATCCCATAAAATGATTCTCATAAATGTCAACACTGAAGCTTAATATACTAACATAGTAAAGATTTCACGGATGTTTAATATGCACTATAATGCCACCACACACACACACACACACACACACACACACACACACACACACACACACACCTGTATTAACACAGCAGATCAACCACCCACCCAGTTTTACTCGGAGGAAGAAGCTTACCATCTTATTAAGAACCTCAGCTAGTTCATCCCTCCATCACCATTTTGAAGACTTTCTCTCTCATGAGATTAAACCGTGCTTTAATCCTAGTGCTATTTTACTACAGGATGTAAAATTAAGCACTGTGAGGTATGTGCTTGACCATCTGTCTGAGCTGGAGGAACACACACCTCTGACTGTAGAGTGTTTATTAACGTCATAGCTGCCTTGCCTCTGTGCCAGAGATTCCCTTCGGGAATTTGCTGGAGGCGTCGCTCCAGCACCAACAGGCAATAACAAATTTGTCCTGAGCACACATAAAAATTTCCTACTGTCTTGCCTTGTCTGTTAATTTCATTCTGTATTATTGATTCATTACAGCTTCCTCGGTGTGAGGGAAGCCCTCCTACGACACGTCAACACAATGAGCCCATGCTTGTGACATGACACGGGGTATAGAGGGAGCGTTTAAGCAGCTGTTCAGTCTCAGCTCCTTATTAGCAGACAGAAGGCTTTAAGTGCCTTGTTTTCTCTCTGCCACATTTACTACTAGACCACATTTCATCTCCTATTGCTCTGACTATAATGCTTTATACAAGACATCAGGTATAAAATAAAAACCTCTCCGACATGCTTACTGGAAGTCTTTCAGCATTGTTGTAATTCTTGCATTGTTAATGATGTCCACTTCAGTCCAGTGCATCACATGACTGACTTAAGACAGACCAAAGATATTAGATGTTACCTGAGTACCTAAATGTTGAGGTAGAGTTTCAAAGTGGAAACATGACCTATTGTCGAGACACTCCTTCCCAAATTATTTATTTTTTTATAACTCACTTTCTGTCAACTCCCAGCGCATTAGCTCACTCCAGTGTTTTACATCAGGGCCATCATTAATATTCATGAAGCTTCAGTGTATACCTGCAAGCTGCAACACTGCTGTCTCAAGCCTGGTAAAAAAAAATCATAGCTGGCACTCAAACAAAGCTAAGAGTTCACCCAGTGAGAGTTTAACTAAGTGTGCAACTTTATACTTCCAAATGAACCTGTGACCCTCATCATCACACCCAAATTTTACCCTGGAGTCTTTAGTGTTCATAACAAAGAGCCCAAAAGAAAAAAAAATCAACCTAATGAATAATATAGTGGAAGTCTTGTCTTGAGAGCAATCACTTTTTATTGCTTTTTAATACTATCAGGCTCACGGTCTAAAAGCTCACAGTCATCTCTTCTTATTTAATACACCGATCATGAGTCTCCTGAAGGTGTGTGCAAATCCCTGTAGCGCTGCTCCAAATTACTATTGTCAAGATGCTCTGCAAGGCACCAAAAGCCCTCTATGGTCACACTCCGGGAATGAACAATGAGACCTAAAGTTACGATTCAACAATTCATTCTGAACAATGTATACTATATATATATATGATGGCATGCAGGTAACTGTATATGATTTAAAATTATTTTTAAATAGATAATCATGTGATACCTGTGATACATCTGAAATGGCAGATCAACTACAGCAAATGTAATTGGCACAAATTAATTAATACTTGCAGATAACTGATACGAAAGAAAAGAAAATCTACTTGCAGATAATTGGCACAAATTAATTAATACTTGCAAGTCATTGTCACAAAGGAATAACTACTTGCCGAACAGTGATTATGGTTAAAATACTTTGCAATTCACTTCTATAATCTTTAACATGCCTCAGCGTTGTAGGAAAGTAATGCTGTTTATTGCTACATCATGACAGACCCTCCATTCATACAACATCCATACATTTCCATACAGTAGCGTATCGTTCGAATAGTGTTATGTAACTAGAATCAAGCAACTCACATCCCCAAAATTCACGCATCAAGAAATTCAATCATACTCCATTTCTTCTGCATTTGTAAGTGCCAGCTCTAGATCAAAAACTCCAATTCTACTAAAGGATGAAGATGCCACTGGAACTTGGTGGACGATGTGAAGAAAACTTACCTTATGACTGATGATCTGTGCTGCGTTCCGACGCAGGAGAGGAGAGGAGAGGAAAGGAGAGGAGAAGGATCACTCTGCCTGTTTCAGCTGGAGCTAAACGCCTATCTGTGTCTCCTGCACACACTGTCTCCTCAATGTACTGCTGCTCACAGAGAAAGAGAGAGAAAGAGAGAGAGAGAGAGAGAGAGAGAGAGAAACCTCCACCCCCTCCTCAGCCGCCTGCATTAAATCACAGAGTTGCTGAGCACAAAAGCTCCTACCTACCGCGCACAAAGGCTTTTTCTCGCTGATAGATGATTTACAGTGAGTAATAGTGCTCTTAATTGCTATTGTTAGACGATTTCTAAGGTAATTGCTTTTTTCCATTGCTATGATGCAAAAATCACTGACGAATGCAATATGTATTAATAAGAGCCTATTTACACAAAAATACAGATGTATTCACCATTCACACTGCACCCCCCTGCCACCACATCTTACTTACATTTTACTCATTTGGATGACTTTTATTATTTGAGATAGGACACAAGCAAGCACTTGAGTCGCTATAGGTCTTGCTTAAGGACCCAAGCATGGCAGCTTGACAATCCTAGCATTTAACCTCACATTTAGCCTTTTATTCAGTAACTCAAAGCTTTAAGCACTCAGCCACCATTCTTTTATAAAACAGATCTCTTAGCTTTGTCACCACTATCCACCACTAAGCATCTTAAAACTGACACAGGTTACAACTCAGCAGCTGAGAGGATAACATTTACACTTAAGGGCTCAATAGTGGCAGTGTGGATTTCACGTTGGGATTCACTCTTTCATTTCAGCCTTCCTATCAGTAGCCCAAAGCCACTGAGCCACTGCTGCCCTCTAGACACACATTATATTGCCAAAAGTTTGTGGACACCATATCATCAGATCCATATGTGAGTCTTCACCAAACTGTTGCCACAAAGATGGAAGCACAGAATTGTACAGAATGTCTTCGTATGCTGGAGCATTACAATTTCCCTTCACTGGAACTAAGAGGTTCCAGCATGACAGTGCTCCTATGCACAAAGCGAGCGCCACAGAGACATGGTTTGCATGTGGAAGAACTCGACTGGCCTGCACAGAGCCCTGACCTCAGCATCACTGAATTCCTTTGGGATAATTTGGAATGCCGACTTCATTCCAGATCTTCTCACCCAACATTATTGCCCGATCTCACTAATGCTCTTGTGGCTGAATGAGCACAAATCCCCACAGCCACACTCCAACATCTTCCCAGAAGAATGGAGATTATTATAACAGTAAAGGGAGGACTACATCTGGAATGGGATGTTCAAAATGTACATATGGATGGGGTGATCAGGTGTCCACAAACTTTTGGCCATATAGTGTATCTCTGTGTTACTACAAAACAGAATGCTATGTTTACTTAACTGTGAAATGGTTGCAAACCAATTTTACTACAGAAATGAAGTCAAAGCCACCAATGTTCTGTATTAGCAAGCTCCAACTTTCGTATTCCTACTGAAGTGTGTTTCATTAAGGACTTAAGAGACTCAGCAAACGTTTACTTTATTAAGGCAGGAAAAGTTCAGTCAGGATCAAAGTCTAAAGCAGTTTTGCTTTAAGTAGTCAAGTCGATACTCAACAAGATCAGGAAAGCAGAGAGCAGACAAAGCTGGAGAAGGATATAAAACAAATAAGATAAAGTGTTTATGGATACAATTACGTGCAACAACCATCATTCAGCAGTGCAAGAAACAGAGACACAAAGACATTAGAAAAGAGTGGAAAGAAGAAAAAAAAACATCCAGAGAGAGAGACACAAAAACGGGCCAAAATCATTAGAGGCTAGTGGAATAAAAGTGGACGTTGACGTCATATTCAGAAATATCATTATTCTCTACACATAAACTTTTGCTTGCATTAAAAGTTTTCTTCCTTTGACTGTAAGAGTATGCAAAAGTGCATACTTACTGAAATATAAAAATCTATAAAATAGACTCACACCAACCTGAGAAAAAAGCAACATGGCTGTATTACATACTTTTCAACGTAGAATGAGAGAGAAATAGCTTAAGAGGAAATCAGTCTGTGTTCTAGGGAACATGCCAAAAAGTGACCCAATTTTACCTGACATCGCCCTTCTTATTAACATACACCTGTATCAACTTGGCTAAAATCGAGGTCAGGACACCTAAACGACGGGACTTCTAAGGGGACGTAGAAGTGGGTCCATGTTTCTACAGTCGTGAATTCCGATAATTATCCCAGCACTTTCGATCCAGGGCTTGCTAATGAGCTAATGTGCTGAGTCAGGTGTATTTGCAGGGATTTACCAGATGTAGCTATAGATACCACTGATTTTTTTCCCGCACACTATTAAGTAGCCTCACTTAAAACTGGAGCCAAAGGCCCTGATAATGCATCATGGCTTTATTGCCACCTTGTGGCAATTATTCAGTAGAATAGCAAAGTCTGGCATAATTAAGCCTGGAGATGTCATAAGAAATACTGTATATTCAGTAAATCCCTGTGTGGAGCTAAGGGTTTTAGTTTGAGTAATATTTTGTGAAGGTTGTATTGTCAGAACAAACAAAAAGTTATAGAATATAAATAAGATGCAAAATGCTCAGAAGTTCTCAAAGTAATTTTCCAAACTCAGCTTCTCAGAAACCTCGCTGTCTTCTGCTTACTTGACGCTTTGTGTAGGGCTCGGGGGCTGTAACCCTCCGAGTTCAGGGGCATTGCAGTGTTTGGGTCACACAATCTGAAATGCTGGAGGAGTGTGACTAGAATGAAGAAGAGCACTGTTTAACCTGAGGTATCACCCAAACACAAGCTGCCACCAGCACCCTGCAGCTAATTTTCATTTATTTTAGAGCACAGATCTTCAATCTCTCTGCTGGGGCCTCTGCATTGCAGAGTTGTTGTCTTATTTGTTTTGTTTTTTTTAATCTGAATCTGCTGAGTGACCATGCAAAATAGGCAAGAAGTGATGAGACCTGCTGAAACCTGGATTAGAAAAATGTGTTAATTATAGTTTGTTGCCTTTTGGTTGATAAAATTCTAATCGCCCTTCATATTTTCATATTTGGTACTCAGACCTATAGCCCCATTACAGACATTGGTTATGTTGCAGGAATCTAGGTTTACCTGCAGAGAATTCCATGAAGTACTGGGGCTCTATGAAGGACTTTTGTCTGAAGCATCCTGTTTCTCTGGATTCTTTGTGCACTATTAGGAACTGATTTTGTCCCCTAACAAAAGCCAGGCTAAACAGAAACCGGCATGGGGCGATAAACAGAAACGTCAGGCCTACTCGTTAATTAGATCAGACCGTCAAACACCTCAGGGATGTCATAGCCCATTAGCCGGGTGGTCCTGGTGGTGGCATGGAGGATGCCCAGCAGGGTGATGTTAGCCAGACAGTGGAGCTTGGGAATGGCGGCCTGCATAAAGGGCAAGTGAGACTTGAATCATCATAACAGTAAAAACCATGGTGCTAATTTGGCTATTCAGCTCAATTCAATCCAATTTTATTTGCATAGCACATTTAACAGTAGACCTTGACACAAAGCAGCGTTAAAGAAATCCTGATGTAGGTTTAAATCCTTAATGAGCAAACCAGAGGCAAAGAAAAGTCTCCCTGAGATTACAAGTGAGGAACCCATCCTCTTCTGGGTGACACTGGATAATGGGATTATAACTCATTACAGTATACATACAGTATATAAACGAGTTAAAAGGATGTTCAGTGTGTGTATATTGTGAATTAAAGTCCTGGGATGAGTGGTGGGGGAGGACAACATTAATAACGACAACGCTGTAATAAGCATCGAGAAGCTATCAGACTTGACTTATGCTATAGGCTACTATCAAATGGCTTTGTAGAATGGCCATGTAACAGGCAGTTACAACATACAGTCATCCAGTAAACAGTCTAGCAGCTGATTTTGAGTGATTTTCGATATACCTTTTTCAACCGGGGTTGATACAGCCGGTGAGTTTCCCATCAACAAAATTTTCAGCAAGACTACAGTACATCTCAGTAATCACACAGAAACCTGAAACTAGCCCCAAAAATTTGGGTATTGGAAAAGGGAGACACATTTTTCTCAGTCTTTGTGTCAGAAACAAGGTCACCATTGTGCATAAGCATGTACAGACATTATCCCCCTTTCCCCTCTCCCAATCTCAGCAATAGAGTAGAAATGTTTCTGTACATTATAGAAACATCACCTGCACCAGTACTTAATTCCAATTATTTGCTATAAAACAAGATCTTGGTGCCAGAGGTGTGTTTTTTAGACAGACAGACAGACACTTTATCAATCCCGCTGGAAATTGCAGAACTAAACTCGAACTTTAAATAGTCCAACTTGGCAACCCTGACATTAACTGTCCGGCTACTGCTCCTCCCTCTAGCATGGGGCAGCTTAATTCTCACCCCAGTGGGCCATTTTTGACCAAATCCACGTTTTCATCGAGGTACCTCGATTTATCTCGTCACTCGTAAGATGGGATGCTAACGTGTTCTAGATGTTTCATCCACTGCAGAAGGACTTTATCTTCATAAACATTTGTGGAATGACTGATGTATGGTCCACCTGCCTCTATGGATGAGACACCACTGATGTGCAATTAACATACACACTATGTGAGTTTTTTCATCCTGCACCTGCACCTCCTCTGACTTTCATTCTGAACTCTAGGATTTATGAAAATAACTGGCACTAAAAATGGACTGTGAACTAATGCCGAGATCATAATAAGATTGTTCATGAGGCCGGAGATTGAAGTGCCACTTTCTATTATTAGGAGCTTGTGTTTATAGCAGGATTAGTCTTTTCCGGTTTGTGAAAACAGCAGTCAGTGATGTCCACTGGTTCTCCTGGGAGTCTTATATTCCTCAGGCACAATAATCTGATGTGATTTTTGAGAGCTTAATATTTTTCAAAGGCATTACGAAAGGCCAGTAATCTGTATCTCTAGAAACAAACACTGGAGCACAATCACTACCATTAGCTAAATTCAATTCAATTCAATTCAGTTTTATTTGTATAGCGCTTTTAACAATGGACANTGGATTCACAAAAAATATATTGTAAATATGTGAATTTATCCCTGTGAATTTATCCCTAATGAGCAAGCCAGTGGTGACGGTGGCAAGGAAAAACTCCCTGAGATGATAGGAGGAAGAAACCTTGAGAGGAACCAGGCTCAAAAAGGAACCAGAAGCTAACACAGACATGAGGGCACCCTCCAAACATCCCAGTTCACCACAACACTCTATGCCTGTGAACCCTCCAGACCTGCCCCTGTACCTAAGAAAAAACTATTCACAAAAGGCTAAAGAAAAAGAAAGCTCTACCCCCAGCTGTAGCACGCACTATTCTAGGTACCAACAAATAGCCTGCACCTTTTGATCTAAGTAGGTGTGGCGGATCATAAAATATCAAAAGTTCGCTCAGGTACTGTGGCGCGAATCCCAAATTTGATTGGGAGCCAATGCAGTGTGGATAAGATAGGGGTGATGTGATCATATCTTCTGATTCTAGTAAGGATTC
>CM074961.1:6299200-6311760 GCA_037577455.1 Pangasius macronema
TATTAAGATGTCAATCACAATAAAGGTCCCGGTTCGTCCGATCCCGGCACTGATGAGAAGACAGAAATAAATATAAACATTGCATTTGGGCATCGACGCATCCTGTCACTTAAGAAAGATGTTCGGGAAAGGAAACTATTTTTGTGTCCTTTATTACGTTGCTTGTACTGCGTTACGTATTAGCATAGCTGTTAAGCGCCCTCGGGTGTTACGGAAAACATATTAAGGCGACACAGATGTGGAGACAACATATTGCAGTAGCTATGAGAAAGGAACACGGCACACGTGTAAAGGATTTCAGGCTTTAGTTTTGCTTCACCTGCAGTGCACCACGATGGGGCCGGCCTCCAGAATGCCCTCTTGCTTCAGTTTGACTTCCTCCAGGAAGTCCAGCACACCGCCGGGATCGGTGGGCACGCCGTGATCGGGCCAGGCACGGAAATGGTACTGCCAAACAGTGCGCTCTGTGTTTCCCTGTACAACAAGAGCACTGCGGGGTTACAGAGACACACACACTGCTCAAACCAAAAAAAAAAAAAAAGACCTGGCTGAAATGACATGCCTTTAGGTGACCTGATTCTATGGAGCTCATCTCTCTCTCACACACACACACACACACACACACACACTGAGAGACAGACAGACAGACAAATGTGTGATGCAACACAAAGCAATAACAAAAAATTAATAATTAATCCATCTGTATTAATGTGTATCATGCTACACGGCAGCATTTGCCTTTATCTGACAGTTCGATACAACAGTGTACAAATCACCTAAAGCCCTTTCGTTGCTTTTGTTGTGTTCACGAACAGTTCGGCAGCTCTGAAAAGGGGCAGCGCTTCAAGGTTTATGGATTTCTTTCGATTACCTGTCCGACTTTCGAAAGCTTCAGCTCTCGCAGGATGTAATCGTGGGCTGACGTCTCCTTGACGTTGCGCACGCGCATGGCACCGTATTCCTTCAGCGCCGACACGTCCGGCCAGTACTTCACACACTTACTCTGTAACAAGGCATAGTGGCGTCAGGTTCTCCTGTTCCGCGTTAGGATCTCTAGATTTCTGCTCGTCAGCCTGAGGGTCGAGTTTTCCTTTTTATATTTTGATACATTTCAGAAATAGAAATTGAAAGTTAGGGTCTTAGAGTCATAGCAGCCAGCATTGCTTAAAATACTCGACTCCCTTGCCAACAGCAGACAGAATTTAAGCTGATGGGAGAAGGACATACGCATTCCCTTCCAACAGAGTGTATAAATTAGATGCGTGAACAGAATTTTTTTTCCTTCATCTTCCGGGAAATTGTAAAATGGAAAATGAGATTGAGAACATGACATGTCGAGAGATACATACCAAGCTCACAACAACACATTTTATGATGCCACAAAATCTTACACATAGCTGGAGGATGTTTAAACACTTGCGAATGAAAAAGAACCAACCTTGCTCCTCTCAACCTCTTTAGTCGTCATGACAATGACGCGAGAGTTTTCCTGAAACACCATCCTCCAGAAGTCGCTTATTGTGTTCTGCAGGCAGCCCTGCGTGGCGATGTAGCTTTTCTTTAATCTGGCGTTGTTGCACTTCGACTCTAACTCCGGCTGCGTGAGGAGATCAGCGGAACAAACAATGAAACAAACTGAAAATCCACAGTGCTCTAGAGACACGCTGTATGAGCTTGGTCCTGAAACTGGCATTAGCTCCTGCCTTACTCTCATCCTGCAGTTCAAATGGTAATCAAATGTGATCTATGCTCATATAAAAACACAGTATTTTCCTTTCAAATGGTCATCTGTTCATATTTATCAGTGCATCGTGTCATTATTACCATAATAATGTTAGCGTTGATGTAATCAGAGCCCGGCTCGTTTGTGTCGCCGTCGTTGAGGACTACTCGCGTGTGGTCGACTAAGAAGAGGATTACAGAGGAAGTCAAGTTACTCACAGTCGCTCTCTGTCTACGTCTCTTCTCAGCCACTTCTATACGCCTCTGCTTTAAGACAACAGACGTAAAGTAGAAGAAAAAGAAACCAGAAATACACACAGGGAAGGATGTTTTTGTATCTGTTCTTGTTCTTGTTCTCAGCGCGCTGGCCCTCTTTGCGACTGTACAGCAGCTTGCACTCCTGCTGTTGAAGTGTCTATGCACAGTGGGAGAAAGCGCAGAAATGGAAATCATAAATCTCAGCATTGCTAAGAGAGCGCAGGGTAATGTAATAACGTCGTTAACCATGTTAACCGAAGCGTGGATGATGGCTCTCACCTCGAACTCTTCCCAGAAGCCCTGTTTGACCTTATCAGTGGCCTCAGCCGGCTTGCTGAGCTCCCGCACTCTGCTCTCGATCTCGGCTGCGTTAATGCGCGTCGTGTTGAGAGGCTTTAAATACAACAGGGAAGAAGTCGACAATAAGGCAACTTCGGACTCATAAGAAGAAAACAGTTCTGGATGGAGGAGCAACGGTTCTACGTGGAGGATACAGAACTTTACATTTTAATTTTAACTTGAAAACTTTCATTTAGCTGCTCAGAGACTGCGCACAGAGGAATATTTCGGGACTGTACATCCTTAGTTTTAGGCTTTTACCACAAGGGAAGTAGATTAGGCTAAACTTCGACCTCAGTCTTGATTTACTCCATTTACAAGAAAAGTGCATATGCATGTTAGTGAAGCCTGAAGTGCAGAAGATGTGTGGAATCGACTCCGAGCACCGGGGTCGACTCGCTGTTTTCAGCGCCTGCGTTCGGTGAATCGACTCTTCTTTGGATGTGAACCTAAAACTGCCTGGTGACTTAATGACTTGACATACAACATATATTAGAAATATTTGTGTATTCTAAGAAAGGTTTGTGGTAGCGTTCGTCAATGCTACTGGGTCAAAATCAAATATAACTTCTTTATTCGAATTCTGACTTCCACGGTGTGCTTCGTAATATAGACGAAATAACTGAACGAAGTCTGCACAAGAACTTAGCCCACCATCAGTCTCAGACACTTCAAGTACAAACATCTATGAACTTTTTTCTTTCATTCTAGGATAAAATTACTTGGGGTGTGCAGTCACTCTGCCTAACAGCCCACCTGTTTGAGCTGAAGCACGGTGCCTAGTGTTTCCACCATGGGGTTTTTCTTGTAGTGTTCCACCAGGTCTGTCAGGGAGTCAAACTTTTCCCCTCCACCAACATCATACTTCATATCATGCTGAGAAACCAAAAAAAAACAAACAGAAATACAGCCGCTTATATACAGTCTAATATAAATCTCTTGGACCAAACAAAGCATTCAGTAAAGTCATCCTCCGTCACGTTTCTGTAAAAGTACCTGGCAACGAATCATGACATGGGTGACTTTGGGTTTGCTGTCGGTGCTGTCTGTTTTGTCATCGCCGGTCCGCACGGAGAGCACAAAATCCCCAGGATGACTCTGGCTCTCTCTGACCAGGAAGCTGCCGTTCTTGCCTTTCTCCGTCAGCAGCTTCTCGGCTTCTCGGCCCGAAAGGTGGCCGTGAAACCACCTTGGAGAACGAGACGCCAGGATACAACAAAAGCATTTATTCAGTTAGCGGATGCTTTTATGGGAAGCGGCTGAGATGGATTTGGTTGAAGAATCACCTCTCTGACGTCGGGTCAGCGCAGTTGAGCGGGTACTTCAGCTCGATCACATCACCGTTCTTCTCCTTCAGCTGCCCGTGGTGCTCCATGTAAAACTGCACCAGCTCAGCCAATGTGGCAAACTTCTCTCCTCCGTACAGGTCGTAGTAGTCCCCCGTGTTCTGGATCTTAATGTGGGTGACTGCTCCATTTCGCCTAAATATTTAAAAAAAAAGAGAGAGAGAGAGCTTCTAAATTCTTGCTTGCAACATTAACTCCACTGAGACTTTGTAAGCTCACGAAATTGTGTGGGCCTGTATTCATTTTTTCGCCAATGTGAATTTCTAGGGTTAGAAACCATGCCTATGACTAAGGCAGAAGCTAACTTTAGAGCGAATTTCAGGATATTTTCAACATACTACCCATCAGAAAACGTTCTGTGCCAAATTTAACCCTCACCTAAAACACGACAGAGCAGCAGATTAAGCCAAGCTTTAGATTCATGCTATTTTTTCCCCCCACAGCGATCACTTCAGGACTTCCTCTCCACTCGCTGTGATAGTAAACACATGTAAAAAATCAATCTAATCGTGTTAAACATTGTGGAGAACAGTCCACACCATAGCTGAGGGTTCACAACTCATCACGGATCATGAAATAAGCATGCACATTCCTAACATTCCAGTAATCATAGCTGAAATAAATCGCAACTACAGATGATTCTTTGAGTCAAAAGAATTATGCTTCCCATAATATCTAATAAAAATATAATAATTAAGGATGCATCAATACCATTTTTTTCAGATTGAGTTAGAGTCTTTTGCCACTGATTTATACTGATGATGATGATGATGATGATGATGCCGGAATGAGTAACTGACTTAGAATTAAGCAATCGGGGCATCATGGTAGGTTTTATTTATATAAGAAGTTATTGCGTTTAAATTGTTACTTGTGTTGTAGGAAGATGCTGTAGTACCTCCTCTCGATCTTGTGATTTGTTCATTAGAATGGCAACGCTATTTTTACATCACGCAGTATCATGTGTTGTTGGATATCGGCATCGGAGCGTTTTTACGAGTAGGAGTAACTGAGCACAGTATCAACCCAATACCCCGATACCAGGATCGTTTTGGATGCATTCCTAGTAATAACAACAACAACTGCAAAAGTCCTGGAACACTTCAAAATTGATGCGCAAATGTCGGGATGAGCTACATTCTCAGGCATTTCTTGAAGGTTGTGAATATTATAAGCAGGACCTACCTAAATTTAACACCCATCCTCCCTCAAAAGGTGCGTAAAATGTGCCAACATTGCTAACAAGAAAGATTACGCATCAGGTGATACGTACTGAAAAGATCTTACATTTGATTTGTCTACCAGTCGTATGGATTTTCAAGTGTGAATGGATCTTTCAATTGAAGACGCAGTTCATGACAACAATCACGATGACAGCGGAAAGAGAAACAAGAGCTTTTCAATGTGTTGTAGCTTCGCTGTATATGAAATGGCTTACAGTTCAGCTTGGAAAACCGATGGACAGGAATGGTTTGGCTCTGACGCGCCACCTAGTGGATGTCACTTTTAATTCTGCAGACTTATACAAAGTACAAAGTATGTGCACAATATCGCTCGTGTTCCTGCTGCTTCTGCACACACAGGGCAGCATAACACACACACACACTATCTGCTATCTGCTAACACACACACTATCTAGAGGGACCCTCAGACTCGGAGCACAGCCAGTTTTGCCTCCTTGGTTCTCAGCCAAGGACTTGAACTCACAGTCTAACAATGATAGGGCAAACATTTAAAATCTTTAATGCTATGGCTAACAGCTATACGTAAACATGGACACAAAGGTGTGTATTTTATGAACGCTGGTAGAGTGAGGTGTAATGACCCGGCTAATGCTAAATAACACACTCTCATACACACAGTTTCTTAGCATTAAGGCTTTGCTATATATTTACTCCCTTATCACAAAATAACAAATCGATTATTTGTATTTTAATACATTTAGGCAGTGAATGGCTCAGGGGTAGCATCCCGGCATGTGTCAGCGTTTCTGCCGGGTTCTCCGGATTCCTCTCACCTCCCAGAAACATGGCGGTAAGGTGGACTGGCTATTCTTAATTATCCCTGTGTGTACGTGTGTGGAGCCACGCAGGACGGTGAGCTGATTAAACAGATTAATTCAGATGTGGCTTATAAACATGGCACTATGATTATAATCCTAATTGTGACATGAATGCAGGTTTTCTCTATTTGTAGCAAAGGTCTTCAGAGGAATAAGTACACACCATCATGATGATAAAAAAAAAAAAGAGAGTGCGTCTGATCTCAATCGAGACAAGACATCCTGTGTCAAACACGATGATTTTTACTAAGATCCTCAACGTATAATGTGCGTACTACAGCTTCGCCCAAAGGATACAGGTCCTTAAAGTAACCGCAAGAGCATGTGACCATCATTACGAGCAGCAGATTTACAATAAAAGGAAGTTTTTTTTTCTTTGATATAAAGGAACAAAGTGCTGTGAGGATGCAATAATATGCAGAAACAGAGTTGGGGAAAAAAGGGAAGTAGAATTTGCACGTATGTGTGTATGTGTATGTGTATGTTTGCATTCATTTATTACATATATAAAGTAATAAGCCAGATAGATTATATAGTTTGTACATACAGCAGTTAAAACTGAGGAGGTCCGATTAGAAAAGACTGACGTCATAAATGATGCTTTTACTGATCACAAGCCGTTGTGGTTTACACTGGCTAGCACTTCAAGGAGCCCAGTTTCACCACCAGCTACACAGAGCTAGGTTTTTATACTCAACACCTTTTTTTTTTTTTTTTTTTAAATCGACATAAATTCTTGACTGTCCAATTAAATGCTCTGTAGAACCACATGCCCTGCACCCAGAGTCAGGTCTTGCTCTGAAGTAGTATCTGGTCAGCCATAAACATGATTTGTTGTTGAAATGTTGGTTGTGCGTCTTCCTGCACTCTATTCGCATTTGGCTGAAGGAAGAAAAAAAAAAAGGTTGGCGTTGATTGAACTGGAAGAGGCACTTCTCAGAGGAACTTATGATGCTTCGTCAGACTGCGAGAGAGAGAGAATGTGGTTCTGCTTTTATGCACAGTCATGGCTTTTCCATTACGAAGAGTAAGTAAAAGGCTCTATTTGCTGTTCTTTATTGTTTAGGGCTTGTTTAGATTTGCCAAGGCTGTGGCTTATCTTGAATCCTATTGGCTGAAGAGCTAAGCAGCTCAACAGGACATCGCTCCAACTTCCTGTTTCAAAAGGAAACACTTCAACATACAGATTCGTTTCACAGCGATTTCATGGGAACATAAAGAGAGAGAGATCAGTTTAAACTGCGCAGCGTTTCTCACATGCCAAACTGTTCAGTGTGTCTTTGCTGCGTTCGGTATTCTGAGGGAGAGGTTTCCGACCACCGTGCCCTCTCCCCCTGTGGTAAGCCTGTGGTGAGCTATAAGCCTCCCCACAGGAAGGAGGAAAAATACTGCCTTTTCACATGAGGCAGAGAAATAAAACCGTACTGAGAAACCAGCTTTCTAGAAAACTCGCTTACAGAGTCATGCACTAATGCGTCTCTTTCTCCAGAGCAGATCAGATGCAAATTAAGCCAAGTACAGGATGAGTCAGCAACTTTTTCCTGGTGTTACACTTCAATTAAACTACGAATATTTACAAAACACTTAGTCTTTTGGAAAAATGTGAACTGAAACTGGAAATTGGGTTTATTATAAGCCTAGAAACATCATTTGCATCTCTGTTAATATTAATTAATATTACATTAATTTATCCAACGGCATTTAAAATGTATTTACGGGGAATAATCCTGAACAGGCGTGCAGTTTAATTTTCATTTTTTGCAACTGCTGATAATTTATTTATTACAGTAAACAACATTAGATAGTAAGATATCAATATATTATTGGGTATCAATCTGATTTTCCTGGAAATAGTTTTTGCCGGATCGATATTAGTGTGACACAGTTTATAAAATGAAGATGACGGGAATGTGCAGGGCGTTACACTTTAGGAGGGGAATGCATGCGACAGGACGCTTGATCAGCGCCGGGTTCGCTCTCAAGATTTAATACATCAACTAAGGGAGGTCAAATGTGCTCTCTCTCCAGGAGTATCATAAGCTCTCTGTTCCCTCAGAATGGGAATAAACAGACACACAGTTCAGTCTCGCGGCCCTCTCCGACTGCGTTTTCATTTCCCGCCTCTCTCCTCTCTCTGTCATTTTTGTAATTCTTGTTTCGTCCACACTCGCTTCAGCTTTGTATGCTGTTGCATCTCTGTGAGTGCACTGGATCCTCACCTGACGGAGAGGGTGAAATCACCCGGGTTGCTTTTGCTCGGTCGTGCCAGAAAGCTTCCGTCCACGCCGCGCGTCAGCAGAAGGTTCTCAGCCTCCACACCGGTGATGTTGGGGTGGAACCACCTGTTAACACATCCACACTAACTTCACCTGGCACGAAAGGTACAACACGTGAATGCAACTGAACCTCACTGGAATGGAATGCAAAGATGACACGTGATCACGTGACGAGCCACTGGACGTTTCTTGATGCATTTGACTAAGAGTGTAGAGCAGGAGTGTGTGTGTGTGTGTGTGTGTGTGTGTGTGTGTGTGTGTGTGTGATGGTTAGCAGCAATATAAACCATAACTGACTACCAGTGAGCATGATTTCTTTAAAAGATTTCTCAGCATATTTCCACAAACATAACCCAGTAGGTGTGTGAATCTCTAACGCTGTGACTGCTGTCTCCTAAAGCTTTAACAAAAGAAAACAAACACGTCTTAAACAAGGACATCACTTTAGCTGATGGACTGGACACTTACTACAGAAGTAGGACAAGTTGTGTTAATAATCTGATGCTTCTTTTCGTCACAAGCACTTTTAAAAGCAGCTAGCAAAGCTGCTAATATTAAACCCGTGACGTGTCCGTTATCACCGAGAATATAAAGCTGGAGTTAGCTAAACACAGCTGGGGAGTGAGCAGGGCTTCAGGTGAGCTAGCTCAAAGTTCTGACATTGGCACTATGTTTTATTTCTTTATCTTTCTATTCCTTGTCTTCTGGGCAGTTAGCCTGCTAGCTAGCTCACTCGGCTGACTAAAACCTGTTAGCTAACTAGCCTATAGACTGGTGCACAAACCTGCTAGCAAGCTAACACAGGCAAGTTTGAAACACTGGGCGACTCAGTTCATGAGCAATTAAAACTTTCTGGGTTTGTTCCACTTCTAACTAAACCTGGAAGCAGAGTCCGGACTTATTAGCGTTAGGAAAACAACGCTGCCATATTTTACTCGACTACTAAACACCAGTGCATAGCGTTTGTTTTGTTTTGTTTTCGTTTTCTTTTTTTTATTTATTTCCACAGCTCTCACCTCCGAGATGTCATCTTTCCAAGCCTTGTTTCCTCACTCCGGATACTCGCTTCAGATTTAATTTCCTCTCAAGGCAAGCGACTGCGCCGAAAACCCCGCTGCTTTTCTCTGGCAAAAAACCGGCATAAGGAAAAGGCCCGCTCAAAACATGTTTAAATAAATGACCAGGTACAAAAATAGTCCGAGGAACAAAACTCGGTAGCTAGGCCTCAGCATCGGAGACCTTTCGAGTCAGTTGTAAAACGTCACCAAACATGCGACAAAGCAGAACTGCGTAAATCACATGCGCCCTCTAGCGCTGGATCTGCCTCTGCACCCAGCCACGAACATCAGCCCTGTTTACTAGGACGGGACGGGACGGGACGGGACGGGACGTACCTTAACTGGAAACTCAAGTTGACACAACAGCACAAGTAGGAGGAGTAACATCAAAGAAAATAAATTCCATAGAAATAATAAAATAGATATGTGTGTATGTACATATGCTAGAGTTGTGTGTGTGTATATGTGTATATGTAGACACACACATCCATTTTTGTACCGCTTATCCTACACAGGGTTGCGGGAAGCCTGAAGCCTATCCCAGGGGTCTCGGTGCACAAGGCAGGGGACACACCCTGGACAGAGTGCCAACCCATCGCAGGGCACAATCACACACTATAGAGATGCCAATCAGCCTACAACGCATGTCTTTGGAGGAGTCCTGGGGAGGAAACCGGAGTACCCGGAGGAAACCCCCGAAGCATGGGGAGAACATGCACTCTCCACACACAGGCGAGATTCGAACCCCCAACCCGGAGGTGCGAGGCAAACATGCTAACCGCTGAGCCAATGTGCCCCCTATATATTATCTAGTCCACTGTTTGGAGATTTTGGCCATTATGTAGACAGGACAGCTGGTATAAATGAGCTAGCAGAGATTTTATTCCTAATAATAAGTTTCATTTCTGCCATCCATATCAGATTACTTGCTGTTAACAAATGTCTTAAAGTGGATTATTTTGGATTTTTTGTAGAACCAAGCACAATAGCACCACCAACAGTCGTCAGAAAAAATACACAGAATGATATAAAGAAGTGAGGATGGGACTGATTTCTTTCTAGCCCAGACTGTAGATTCATGAAGCCCATCAGGGACTGGTGATTGGTGTTCCCTAGATTTCATGTGCATTTGGGATGTTTGTTTTATTTTTTTCCAACTCATATCATGCGAATCATCAGTGATACAGCAGTGTTTGTAATTAAGGTGGATTATTTAATCTATCAACTGTTTTTTTTTCCCCAAATGACTTTTCCCAAACTGTCGGCATACTTCCAGTTATGGATGTGTAATATTACAAAAACATCATATCACAATATTTCAAGACATTTATATGATACACGATATGTATCACAAAATACAGATGTCCAAACTACCAGCAAAACCTTTAAACATTTCATTTGATGCTATTACAAAAATAACAGTCAAAGAGGAAAACTTTTTTTAATATATTTCCACTATCTGATCCCTATTTTTTAATTTTTTTATTTTTATCAGTCTGGTACTGAATATGTACAACAGGCTCCCATCCCTGGTGCTCCCTTTCTTGCACATTGTAAGTGTTTTATCATGCTCTAGCACACCCACTTAACCCAGGAAGGGCTGTTAATGAACTGATTAATTGAACGAGGTGTGTTAGGAGTAGGCATAATGCTCAAACAGGCAGGACTTGGGGGTTCTCCTGGGTTGGAAACCTGTGCATTACTGTATCATTACAAGCACACAGTTCATACCAGGGTTACGTTTTGCACCAAATGCAGAAGAAATCTACAGGTATACAACTGAATACATCTACAGTTGACTTGCATGGCTTGGATGGTTTTCAGTGTATTACTCTGAGCCACTGTGGGGGTTTTCTTGCTGTTGTTGTCCTTTTTTTCTTTCGCGTTTCGTGTCGTCTAGTTTGGACCTCAGCGCGACCCGTCATAAGCTTTACGTGGCAGTACCACTAAAGCTTTCTGTTCAACTTAAAAATAGCCTCGACTCTCTCCACATTCTGTCTCCGCTCATGGAAAGAGAGTCTGTGGACTCTTAATGGTGGTGGTGGTGGCTTTCTTAGCGCTTAGTAACTTCAGTCTGAAGCGAGAATGTTGACGTTTTCGGAGCTCGTCGTCCTGCTCGGGGTTTTGTGCGCTACAGCGAGCGGCTACTTCGTTAGCATAGATGCTCACGCGGAAGAGTGCTTCTTCGAGCGCGTGAACTCGGGCACTAAGATGAGCCTCATGTTCGAAGTAGCCGAAGGAGGTTTTCTGGACATCGACGTTGAGGTGAGAAGGTGAAGTGTAAGGGCGCAGGGCATGCTGGGATGTTTTGTTTTTGTTTGTATTTTAGTGCTAAGGCGCTTGCTAAGTCGCTACCTGACTGCTGTTTCGAAGCGGAAGCTAACATATGCTGCTAGCTAAACAGGTTATAAAGAACCTTCTCGAATGCCTTCCTTAAGTAGCTGTAGTGCGCTAGATTTAAGTGTATTAAGCTTTGTTTACTTCACTACGTAGCGCGCATGTAAAGGGATTACACGACTAATTAGGACGCAGCCAGCCTGAGTAACTATCTCACCTGCTAGGTATTGAAGTAGAACTGGTCATGCACTGGTCAGTTAGCTGATGAACTGAGGTGACTAATTCATGTTTCTTGTAGATAACTGGACCAGATGGAAAGCAGATTTATAAAGGGGACCGTGAATCCAGTGGGAAGTACTCTGTGGCCGCCCATATGGATGGCACATATAAATTTTGCTTCAGCAACAAGATGTCCACCATGACTCCCAAAATTGTCATGTTCACCATCGACATCGGTGAAGCTCCCAAGGGCCAAGACATGGAGACAGAGGGTAATAATATACGACACATGTTGTACTTTATCTGTTTACTTCATCCGTAATGTCAAATCACAGTGTTAATGCTTGCAGTCTCACATTTTCCCTTTCAGGTATCGGAGGTATACTTATCAGACACTGGTGTGCTCCTACGCTGAGTTTACGCTCGATTTTGCGAGCAAAAATCACACATCAGAAAAGAATTCTTCGGTCGTTAGTCGAGCCTTGGCAGTGCTGTGTGATTTCATCGGTCTTTCATCAGCTTGTATAACATGATCCCGATAAAATCTTACCCCAATTCAAATCCAGTTTACAGTACAGAAATTACTACGTTCTGCTTCCGTCATCAATCAGAACGATCCCGGGTTCGTGCACAAAACGGGGTTGTATAAAGAAGTAAGGATATTTTTTTCCGTTTTGTTTACATTTCACCATTGCCACTACAGTATTTCTAGCTGTCCTGTGAGTTTCATGCGACAATCCTGTGTCATTCAGCTAGTGGTGGATTTTATATGAGCATCATAGCAGCACTCACGATTTTTAATCAAAATTTTCGGACACTGCCAGAACTCGGTTGTTGTGGGTCGCAGTGGCACCAAATTGAGTACGTCAGATTGTGTTTCAAGGGGAAGGTGTAGGAGACAGTGGTGAGAGCGGCCATGCTGTATGGTTTAGAGACAGTGGCA
>CM074961.1:6311860-6334138 GCA_037577455.1 Pangasius macronema
TAATAAATGAGGAGATGAAGCTAGTGGGTGCAAGTGTTGAGGATGCAGGAGATAGGGATAGGTGGAGAGTGATGATTTGCTGTGGAGACCCCTGAAGGGAAAAGCCCAAAGAAGAAGAAGAAGATTGTGTTGAAAACCTCCCATCTCAAAACTCGCGAACAAAAACTTCTTCTGCAGTGTAGTAGGCAATATCAGGTCTAAAGTCGTTCACTGTTTAGCAGGCTTTTAGTCTCAGAGTGCGAGTGACGATATGACGGTCATCTAAAAGCCGTGTCATGTGGGACAGATGTATACAAATACAGTAGAGGTGATGGTGAAATGTAAGTCAGGCATGCTGACAGACAGGAAAATTATCCTTATTACCGCGAGTTCAGGAAGATTGTCCTGTTCATGTGACCGCGTTTTCTCCCCCAGACTGGATTGATGACATGTGCAGAACTTTTTCCATCATACAATCTGATGTGAGAAGCACATTATCCCACTGTATGTCAGATAATTCAGCCAGGATTTTCATTCGGATCATCTCGTACAGCCGAAATCACATCGTGTACCAGCCTTAGTTACAGCATGTGAAATGTCACAGGTGTGACGGCTGCAGACGAAATTCTGAAACATTGCAGTAACACTTCTTTCTGTGAAGGCCGTGTGTATAACAACCTGTGAATACATTCATAACCTGTAGATTACGGAAGTATACCGCAATACGTGTCACAATGTTCGTAATGTCAAACATCGGTACATTTCTAATACCGAAACAGTTTATAAATTAACAGAACACACTATGTAGTGTTTATAATACTTGTAATCGCGCTGACATGATTGCCTTATAAATGCGTTATAACGTAATATGAATGCGGTCGTAGTTCATTGTGAATATGCCGTCCCTATGACTTTCCACTGTGTAGAGTGTGTGTGTTTTACCTTGGCCCTGACTGTTGACTTGCTCCTCTTCTCAGGCGGTGGTGACAGCTGGGATGGTAGGCACAGGCAGCATAAACAAGATCACTTTAACATGGAAAACATCATGTGTTAAACATGCTGCTTTAACTCTAACCTGTGTCCTGGTTTGGTTTTATCTCTTAATGAAAGCCCTCGATGCCTGTTGCATTGTGCTTATATATAATAAGATGCTGAGGAGTAACCGGGTGTAACAGTAGTACCGAGTGTTTCATGATTATATGATTGATATGTTTTATTTCCAAGTTGGCTGGTCAACATTTTATGCATGTTGTGTCCCATAAACAAACAAACTTACATTTTGACAGCAGAATGAACAAAAGCACTTTGCTTGGCTCTTCTGTTGCATGTGCTGACACTTGTATTTGGAGTATTAGGCTATGTTTTAGAAATCTAAAAAGCAGGAAGCAGTTACACCCTCCATTTTAGTAAGTTTTTTTGCTACTGTGCTGTATTTTATCTATTATCCATTTTTTTTTCCCTTCAGCTCACCAGAACAAGCTGGAAGAGATGATCAACGAATTGGCTGTGGCCATGACAGCTGTCAAGCATGAACAAGAGTACATGGAGGTCCGGGAAAGAATACACAGAGCAAGTAAGTCATCGTACATGCGCTCTCTCTCTCTCTCTCTCTTTCTCTCTCTCTCTCTCTCTCTCTCTCTCTCTCTCTCTCTCTCTCAAGATTTTGATGTGAGTAATGCACAGCTACATTACATATTACATTACATTTATTCTGTAGTCTGCATATCATACATAAACTATTTACCAGTAATAATTAAAAAGAATTTTTTGGGGGGGAAAAACACCTAAGCAGCATTAGCTTTCTTTGCCTTAATAAGTCTTATCTGCAGAATAGATCTACTTAATCTCTTAAGGTCTTGGTGTACTTCATACTTCATGATTTTGGAGAAAAATGACCAGCACGGCTGCCGTGCGAAGGCTTCTCCCGCCGTGTCATGCGCATGGCAGGTGGATGAGCTCTGTCTGTGATGAACAGGCTACGACAAAGCCCGAGATCATTCATACAGACAGCCAAAAAGAAACCACAGACAGTATGCAAGCTTGTTCAAGTATGTAACTACAAACCTTAAGAAGAATGTCGTTCACGACCTTCAGAAAAGTTTCACTGAGGCGTTTATACCGTCTATTCCCCTGACTTTTTGTGCCTACTTGCATTTCATTCCTCTAAACCTTGGGGCTTGGGGATGGTTTTGGGTTAAAGACAGTTAAGTATGGCCTTATTTTCAGCACAGATTAGGCAAAACAGTAGCCAGCAGTTTGGAAAGCTTTATTTTATTAAATAATCGTGGTCAAATCCCGACTAGCGCAACAGAAAAGCGTTTGAATCCCGGCGAGACCACAGTCATCTGTCGCCAGGAGCCGAGAACGCCAAATTGCCCATGCTCTCTCTCGCTCTCTCGCCTGTCAGTCCCAGCATCACTAGCCAATCATAGGCGACTAAGAGCTCATGTATGCGGAAGAGGGCGGATAGCACTTTCCTCCGTGCGTGTTACGCTGCCCTGTGACACAGCACGAGCAGCAGTTCGAAAGGCTTCACGCATCTCAGAGGAAACACGTTAGCCTTCATCCTGCCTGGTTGCGACTGTCGTATGATGGTGGGCGGGAATTGGGATTTGAACGTTTGTTAATTGTACATATTAACGTCAACGAATTGTCCATTTTCTCTCTTTGTTTTTCCTCCCCAGTTAATGACAACACCAACAGCAGAGTGGTGCTGTGGTCGTTCTTCGAAGCCCTGGTGCTCGTTGCCATGACCCTTGGACAGATTTACTACCTGAAGAGATTTTTCGAAGTACGGCGAGTCGTGTAAAAAAAATAAATAAATAAATAAAAAAAAGCCCACACTTCCTCTCTACTATCAAGACAGTCTTTCACTACTCCAAGGATTGGCTCTCCTGCCTCAGCAACCTTCAGAAGAGTTCTTCAGTTTCCATTATTGTCCTTACTTCTGTGTTTGTTTAGATTTCAGTTAGTTGATTTGGGGAGCTATGGTCTTTCAGGCAAATCTTTGGTGTTCACTTTTAATTTTTTTCTTTTTAAACCCCAGTTCTTACTAATCTGTTTTATTTTGTGGAACTTGTTTCTTTTTGCTTCTTGTCTAGTTTAATCTACTTAATGAACAAACGGTGAAATAAAGAGGGTGTATTGGCTGTTGCTTAGAGAATGCTCCGAGCATTGCATGGTGTAAATGTCATGATGCTGTTGAATGTTTTAATTGTCCTCAGAACGAATGATTTGGTCGTTAACTTGAAATGAAAACGAAAGTGGTCTGAGAATCGACTTTTGATGCACACCCTTCGTAGGCTTTTCAGCTTCTTTAACTTATATGGCACATAATTACCGTGTATTAGCCAACCTATGGAATATGACTGTTTACGTATTAAAATGGCTTTATTGTATTTTCAGACATTCAAGTATAATTTCCATTTTGCAGGGTTTTTTTTTCTGTTAACTGAGGAAGGGAGTAATTTATGTACTTTTTTACTGTTACATGTCTGTATGGACATTTAATTCTTTAACATTTGCTATACAGAAAGAGAATTGGCCATGACTACTGCAGAATTGATGGTAAAACTGTACTATATTGTAAAGTAGAATGTTCAAGTGAATCAAATATGTACTTGATTTAATAAAACATGATGTTCTTTGAAAATCTCGTTTCCTCTGAGTGTCATCTCTCCTGTATGCACCGACCCTGGAGACGACGTGACGCCATCCAACATCACGTACTACGGTATTAATTAATAAATAGTGTGCTATTGAGTGTGTTATTAACATTATTTCATGTCTGAAGTCTGAAGTTATCCAAAGTCTGTTTTCATCATGCCATAAGTAAACACCACGGCTGTGCTTGGATTACAAAACAATCTCAACATCTTACATATTAATCCTTATAATTAACATTTTGTAATGAAATTAAACTTCTTTCATTAACATGTTGATCTGTTGTCACTTTAATTACCCACAATGCTGTTCAGCTACCTGCTGATAGTGGCACCAGTGAGAATTATTCCTTGCTTCGTCTCTACTTAAAGAAAACGATGCAGCAGCACTTTAGTCTTTCTAACTCTCACCTCCTCATCTGAACATTCTGTTCGAGCAGCACAACTTCCAAAGCATCAGCTTCATACCATCACGCTTGTCAACCCGCAGATCACTAACTAGCCGAACAGAGTCTCTGCTGCGCGTTGCATCCTGGGACGTTGAGTCTAGTGTTTGCTGCCTCCGCTCTGCCTACGTTGGAGTTCCCATTAATAGGCTCTCGCTCCTTTGTGTTCATGAGCTCGCAGTGAAACCTGATCGTCACTTATGTTTGAGATCGGTGAAAATCTACAGTTTACGAACCTCCCACTGTGACTTCAGCAAGGCACGCAATCACTAATTATTCATTCTTACAAGAATAACAAAAATAAAAAACTTTCTGTATTTAGACTCAAAGATCTCATTTTCATGACCTGCATTCACGAGAATGTACACATTCATATCATATCTCTAATGACACAGACATTGCAGATGAATTTCCCAAAATGTTGGATTATTGTTAGAATTAGATTTGATTTTTATGCTGACAAAAAATGGCATTAAAAATTGATTTCTTTGATAACAGTACATGGTATTGGTCCCGGCCGTGTGCCCTGAGTCCCCTGGGATGGACTCCAGGCTCCCTGTGATCCTATGTAGGATAAGTGGTACAGAAAATGGGTGTAAATTACAGTATATTTTAAGAATAGATTCCCTAAATGTCTTTCTCTATGTCCTATTTAATAATGACTCATTTGCATACATAAATGTATTTTTTTCTAAAAGTTCTCATGCAAAAAAAATATATATATATAAAAAAAAAACACTTGTAAGCATATCAGCAATCCATTGACGAAGATTAATTGTTGTATCTATTTTTAAAAAAAATACTCCATTCACCTGTAGTGACACCTGTAGTTTACAAAATAATAACAAAACATTTCAATTGACTGTACTGTGACCGAAAGTGGAACGCAGTACTTGTGTTTTTGTTCCCACCCGGATCGCGCATTCTGTTGCACCAAAAGCATGGAAATGAGTCTGGTGTAGCAGAGAAAGTGAAAAGCAGAAACATGGAGAGTATAAGCGATGGGAAATGGGATAGTTTACCGGTGAAGCTTCACGACGGCATACTGCTGACTCTGGAGAAGCTGGGCTTTATTTACATGACTCCAGTTCAGGTATTTTGAAGGGATTTTCCCAGTTATTTCTAACTAGCTAGCCTCTTACTCAGGCGCTCTAACATACTGTTGAAATGTGTCGTTTCAGTCAGCATGCATCCCTCTCTTCATGAGCAATAAAGATGTTGCAGCTGAAGCGGTAAGTGCTTTTTGTTAACAGTATCTGTTTATGAATAACTGGGGCAGTGGTAGCTCAGTGGGTAAGATGTTGGACCACTGATCAGAAGGTCATGAGTTTAAATCCCAGCACTGCCAAGCTGCCACTGCTGGAGCCCTGAGCGAGGCCCTTAACCCTCAACTGCTCGGGTATATAAATGAGATAAATGTGAGTCACTCTGGATAAGGGCATCTGCCAAATGCTATTTTGGACGTGCCTAAAAATCTGGTAAACCTGCAGGTTACAGGCAGCGGGAAGACTCTTGCTTTTGTCATTCCTCTGCTGGAAATCCTCCTGAAAAGCGAAGAGAAGCTGAAGAAAATGCAAGTAAGTGAGATCAGTCACTGCTGTACATCAGCCGTATTGATTCATTATATTATGTTACACACGTATTTAAATCTCACTTTTGCAGGTTGGCGCTTTGATCATCACACCGACCCGAGAGCTGGCAATCCAGATCAGTGAAGTTGTGGGCCGGTTTCTTGAGGAATTTCCTCAGTTCAGGTGTGTTTCATAGCTATAAAGAAGTACGTTAACATTTCTGGCAGAAACCAAAGAAATGAAACTTGATCTTGAGTCTCTTGCTAACTATTTCAGGCAGATTCTTTTAATTGGTGGAAGCAACCCCATTGAAGATGTCGAAAAGTTCAAGACCAATGGGTGAGTGGTGACTGTTTGCTTTTTGCATTTCGGTTGTACCTCAGATGTAGTCTAGTGTAATGTGAGATATTTTAACCGTAGCGCGAACATCGTGATTGGAACCCCTGGGCGGCTGGAGGACATGTTCAGGAGGAAAGCTGATGGCCTTGACTTGGCCAGCTGTGTGAAGGCTTTGGCCGTGCTTGTTCTAGATGAAGCTGACAGACTGCTGGACATGGGCTTTGAAGCAAGGTGCTGTTTAAAACCAAACTGAAGCCTCTAGTAGTTTGAAAGACAGTCTTGTCCAGTTTAGTCCATCTTGGTTAACAAAACATCTTACCCTGTTTCAGCCTGAACACGATTTTGGACTATTTGCCCAAGCAAAGGCGCACAGGCCTTTTCTCAGCAACGCAGACTCAGGAGCTGGAGAAGCTGGTGAGGGCTGGCCTCCGAAACCCGGTCCGTATCACGGTGAAGGAGAAAGGAGTGGCAGCTACTAGCGTGCAGAAGACACCAGCNTGTGTGTGTGCAAATGTAGCAAGCAAAATGAGGTACTGTTGGCAGCCTCCCTGGTAAGTTTTTGTCTTGTCCTTGGAGGGACTTTTTCCTAAAATGTTTGATTGTTTTTCACTTAATTTTTTATACGTTGTACTTTCATATTGAGGATGGGGAAAAAAGTTCTGACACGATTTATCTTGGTTAAATTTTTTTTTTACATCACAAAAAACTGCTGTATTAACAGGAGTGTGTCGACTTTTTATATCCACTGTAACTTGGTGTTAATGCTTTTTTTCCCATCTTTTTGGCAGATCTGTAGAACAGAAGAGAAGTTTAACAGGCTAGTGGCTTTCCTGAGACAGCACAAACATGAGAAGCAGCTCGTCTTCTTCAGGTGTTTGCTGAAAGCCTTTATGCAGAAGTGAAAGAAGCAAACCCCCGAGTCTTTTCTTTCACATTTCTCTCATTATAATGACATTATTCATAAAGAATTCATTTATTCCACAGCACATGCGCCTGCGTGGAGTATTTCGGCAGAGCGCTGGAGGTCTTTATCAAATTGCAGTGGTAAGACACATAGGTGCCGTTCTACTTCCTGTTCGCCTTGTTCTAGAAGAGACTCAAAGCCCTTAATTTGAGGTACCGGCCCTCGTTTTACCGTAACGCATTCAGCTCGCTTTTTCCCTGCGTTAAGGTATCGTTTATCCATTGATCACTTCTCCTTCTTAGAAGGCGTGTGTCTTTTTTTGCTCACAATGTATATTGTACTAAAAATGAATGAAAAGAGGAGGCTAGCGTGCACATGCATGCTGTTTGTTGGCATCAGTAGTGCTGTTGATATTTTCACAATGTGTAACAAGTCAGGATGCTTTGACTTATTATTGGGATACATCGGGTGAATGATTCTTTTATAGCTTCACTGAGATGTTTCTAACTTGCAGTGGGATCCTCGTGTGCACTGATGTGATGGCGAGAGGCATCGACATCCCGGATGTGAACTGGGTGCTACAGTACGATCCTCCCAGCAGCGCGAGGTAACGACACAGCTAGCAGGTGTGACAGACTGTACATGTGTGTCCTGAGGATGATGTTCAACATACCCAGTGACTGTTTACCTCATTTTTGATAAATAAAGCGGCTTTTGTAATTCGTGGTTTTGTGAATGGACGACTGTGGGGTTGTGTATGATCAGATAGGGGTTCTCATCTCTTTTGTGTCCATCTGTAACAGCTAAGCACATTTCTGCGCTAGTTAGTTATTCTTTTTTTTTGTTTTTTGCTTTTATTTTGGATCCAGTCAGTGCTTCACCTCACATCTACTCTCTCTCTCAGCTTGTAATGACTTCGAGACAAATACTGACAGTTCGCCTCATTTTTCCATCTGTATACAGATTGCAGAGAACGCTTTCTTTTCCTCTAACATGACATTTCTGTTGGTTATGTCATTTTCAGTTTTTAAATAAATATATTTAATTTAATTTGATTTTACACAGATGACTGTGTGTTTCCCTCCTGCAGTTCTTTTGTGCATCGATGTGGCCGGACTGCTCGTATCGGGAACCGAGGCAACGCTCTTGTCTTTCTCCTGCCGATGGAGGAAACCTACATCAATTTCCTGTCTATCAATCAGAAAGTAGGTATCAGTAGAACTTCATCTGATCTGATCAGAGTGCGTGCTTGGTTTCATGCTTTCATATAACCTGACAGTCATGTAGATCCCCTGCTCTGCTCAGATGGATCCCTCAAGCCCATTATATCCCCCAAAACCGCTGAGATATACCGACTGAGGCTAAAATGTCTGATGATATCCGTATATTTTTAAAGCAGGATTCAGGAAATCGTCCTGCAATACAGTCTTTAAAATAACTTGCTGTGATCTGCTGCATCATGTGGTGTGTACAAATGATATGCGAGCTTTTCACACACATTTGTACACACACTCACTCCAAATGAAGCTTTCATTCTTCTTCCCAAACATCCGAAATGAATGAAGTCTTCATTTCCAGCTTCGTCTGGCATGGAACAGTTTGAAGACTTTCTATAATAACTTTATGAGCACAGATCATCGATAATTGAAGAATAATGAATTCAGAGGCGAAAAGGTGAGTCGAATGAATAAACAGCTTGTGTCCTACAGTGTCCTCTCCAGCCGTATCCCCGTGTGAAGGACGTAGTGGACGTGTTGCCCAAGCTGAAGGCTCTGGCTCTAGGGGACAGGGCTGTGTTTGAGAGAGGAATGAAGGCGTTCGTCTCGTTTGTCCAGGCTTACGCGAAGCACGAGTGCAGCCTGATATTCCGGCTCAAAGGTCAGTGCTAATCTTACAGTAATTGTTTTAACGCTATGCATTTGCGCTTAAGAAGACATTCGTTTAAATGGCAGGCGTACGCAAGACGTTTTTGCACGTGTCTGGAAGGAAATGGTGGAGACACAGCAAGTGCAAACTTGTCCATATTTAATCAGCGTATACATATTTTATTTAAACACTACAGGCTGTGCTGTAACAGGAAAGTAATCAAAAACAGGGTGGTGTGAAGCACAGACACCGTTAGCACTCCGAAGCTGGCTGTTTTCCTTTAACGTCAGGTCCTAACGTATTTTATTCCTTGCATGTAACATATAAAAAATAGGAGTTTGGAGTTTGTAAGCTCAATAATGAGCTTTTCTTCTTGCTGTCTTGATCCAGATTTGACTTCAGCTGGTCAAATGTGCTACAGAGCAAGACAGGATGTTAAGAGCTTAAATGTGTCATGCAGTACACGCGTCTGGAAGCATTTGCATTTATATGTGGATTGTGCATTTAAATCTGGAAGCATTTGTGAGTGTATCTAGAGGCGTGTGCATAATGCCACTGTTTCCTCATTGGATCCATCAGATCTGGACTTTGCCGCTTTAGCTCGAGCGAAGCGAGAAGAAGCATACGGGTTCTACGGGCTCAACTCTCCGTTCTGCAAGGGGCTGAAACTTCTCTAGTGTCTGACGGACTCCATCCGCTTCAAGGACAAGAACCGAGAGAAACAGAGGCAGAAATCGTTACAGGAGCGAAAGGAAAAGGAAAAGCAGGCGCCATTCCAGAAAAAGAACTTCATTAAGAACAAAGCCTGGTCCAAGCAGAAATCCAAGAAGGATAAGAAGAGGAAGATGGCTGCCAAAAGAAAGATGAATGAGGTTGGTGTTGTCGGCCTAAACTTATATGTATGTATATGTGCACACACAAACGACAGTGCTGTTGAATTCTCAATTCTGATTGGTCAGTTGTTGTTGATTAATTACCTATAGTAGCAGTTAGGACAGTAGTGCCGGCTGCATGGCAGATCACAGGTTTATATTAATGTTCTCGTTTTAATACATCATTATTATTTTTACAGTAACAGCGCACACGCAGGGATTTGTATGGTATGTGCTCCACGGAGGGAGGGAGGGAGGGAGGGAGGGAGGGAGAGAGAGAGGGAGGGAGGGAGGGAGGGAGGGAGAGAGAGAGGGGGGCGGAGAGGCAGTTGAATAAACGACTGTTTATAGCTGCTATGATGCAAGTGAAAAATTTAATCACTGACAAATTGCAGTGGCATAAGAGGAATAATACACAGTAAAAGGTGGTGATTATAGGAGAATAAGCAGCTCTGTCACTTATTAATTTCTTACATCCCATGCGGTTTATTCATTATTTAGTCATTTGGCAGCAACTGAAGGTTTGAAGGTTTGTCTGATCTTATTCTCCTCAAGCATAAAACATATCGCAGTACTTTACTAATGACTGTTGATTCAGAAACAGCTCCAGCTCCAGATCTCCAGTTAGAGTTTGTTTTAACGCCTGTTTTTGTCTCAGGGATCAGACGTGGATGACGAGGACATCGACGAGCTTTTGAGCGACACACGTCTACTGAAGAAGCTGAAGAAGGGCAAAATTAGCGAGGAAGACTTTGATAAGCAAATGAGTGCAGGACGAAATCCAAAGCATAAAAGAGCAGGTCCGTCTCAGGAGGACGGCGCGGGAGGAGAGAGGGAATGAACACGCTAACCTTGACTGTACTGCGGATTTCCGTTCTGCCGAGATGTCGGTGTGCTGCATCAGCACAGGCAAAGGTTCATACAGCTTAGTGGGTTCATGTTTGTTATTGTTGTGTATCAGCATCTGTAATTATAGAAGCTTGTAGGATTTCTGTGGTGAGAGGAATACTGTGTATGTATCGCAGAAATCGGATTTTGTAAACAACATATTTTAAGAATTGGACATTTGATTCTTATCATTTCATACAGTCTCAATAGAGGCTTTTCTGTAATGTCAGTTTAAACGCGTCTTTCGTTGAAAGGGGGCGAGAACACATCTGCATTTGCAGAATATCTTGTGCTGAATAAATATCCATGTATTTACATTACTGTATTGTGTGACAGTTTTTTCTCGATGTGTGTTTCATGTCTGCCTGATATCATTTAACTATCACATACACTGTTGTCATAGCAACCTAAAAACCAAGAGGTGTATTACTTTTTCTCTTAAACCAATTCTGTGTTCATTTTCTTCTTGTTGCAAGATGCATACAAATTAAAATTTTTAGCTTCCGGGAATAATAATAACAAAAATAACAACAATAACTATTATTATTATTATTATTATTATTATTATTATTATTATTGCTGTTCCGATGGTAGGTGAATTGTAGAATGGAGGTACAATTATTTTTATTTTTCATTTAAAAACAATGGAAGATGCAAATTCTGCACTCGGGTGTATTGTGTATTTCACAGTTTATTGTGTAAATCACAATAAAAGATACTTGGTGGTGTTATTTGGTTTGAAGTTAAATAAAAAAGTAAACAACATGCGCGAACTACATGTTTGTTGCATGAACACAAACCAGTGAAAGCAAGGTTAATACTGAAATACGAAATATGAATGTACTGAATTGTGAAGTACACTATATGGCTGAAAGTAAATGGACACCTGATGAATTGCACCCATATGTGGTTTTTGGCCATTCTATTCCAGATTCAGTCCCCACCTTTGCTGTTATAATAACCTCCACTCTTCTGGGATGGATGGATGGATGGATGGATGGATAGATAGATAGATAGATAGATAGATAGATAGATAGATAGATAGGGTGCCAGTACTTGTGGAGTTGATTAGATAGATAGATAGATAGATAGATAGATAGATAGATAGGGTGCCAGTACTTGTGGAGTTGATTAGATAGATAGATAGATAGATAGATAGATAGGGTGCCAGTACTTGTGGAGTTGAGTCTATCAATAGACAGATATTGAATATTATATTATGAAGTGGAATTTCAGTGAAACATGGAATATTGAAGTATAAAGTGAAATATTATGAAATGTTGCGGTAGCGCGGTCTCGTGCCCAGCGCGCCTCCGCTCCTCTCTTTCCTTTCCGGAGCGCACTAAGTGCGCATGCGCCGTTATTAATCCTGCTAACCTCCAACATGGCGGCGAGGGGCCATGTGCAAGACCCTAACGACAGAAGACTGAGACCCATTTACGGTACGAATTCATTACTGCCCGAGTAACAGAACGCCTGTAATATGTGTCTTTGTGTGTGTGCAGTCAGAGCGGTGACGAGCTGGCTGTGTTTGCGGTTGGTTTGAGAGGCGTGGAAGCCGGTAAGGCCCTCTCAGAGCTCCGGCCGCGGACTCGCTTAGCCTGCGCTTCCCAATGACAGCGCGCTCGAGCGCACGTTTGTGCTGATTTGCTAACAGCTAACCCGTTTCCTTTTAGGCTGACTGAATAATACTGGAGAAAGCGATCTGTTTATTATTTTACGTTTAAAGAATTCGAGGTGTATTGCAGTTGACGGGGGTTTCTTTAGCTAAATAACGTTAGCTAGCTAGCAAGTTAATAGATGTCAGGTGAACTAGCCACGTTAGCTAGCTAGCATGTTAATAGATGTCAGGTGAACTAGCCACGCTAGCTAGCTAGCTAGCTTGGACGCCACAGCTTTATTAGCGCCCTGTCTTTGAATTGGGTTGTTCCTGACCAGGTCAGTTAGTTGTACTTTTATTCAACATTAAGAAAAGAGAAATAGTGCAGCAGTTTTGGACACTCCTGTCCGCTAAAGGCTGGTTTAGCACCTCATGATGATCCCAAAGGGGATCTCAGGACGCTTTCTACGCTGCTAGATTAAGCTGGTTACTTTGTAGTTTTCCAGAAATGAGGTGTAAGAAATGGAGAGTGTGTGTGTGTGTGTGTGTGTGTGTGTGTCGTGTTGTGTTATTGAGCCTTTCTCCTCATTCGATGTCCTGTGAATGAAACCCTGCTCAAGGTGTCGACGATGTCCTGATTATTGGCAGCTTCGTGTGCTGATGAGTCTGCTGTATTCTCCTGCATATTAAATCCAATCTGGTGAAACTCATTTGCAAGCTCATTTGACTGTAAAAGACTTGGACTTCATCGCATCATGTCTGCTCCCATCTCCATTTTCTACATCTTCGTTTTTTCATGTCTACTATATATAGACTGTACTTTTTTGGGGGGGGGATTGCATACGAGACATTTGGTGTCACTGTTCTGTTTCTTTCCCTCTCTCTCTCTCTCTCTCTCTCTCTCTCTCTCTTTCCTTTTGAGCCTTGACTGTAGAAACATCTTCAATCAGCTTGTCATCAAGTGAGATGCCTCAGTCCAGCACACTTCGTACTTTTTATCCGTTAATAGTTACATGTAATGTTGTGGGATGTCTGTGAGAAGTTAGTTCCTGCTATCGCTTGCATTATAGCAGCTGTTCCTGTCCCAGTCTCTCGTTTTCCTCTCTTTCGAAATTAAGAAGACAAAAAATAAAAACAGTGTTAGAGAGAAGCTGGAAAGCACAAGTGCCGACACTGGCGACTTCTTCCATAAATGTTAAATACACATGTCCTGACAGAAATCTGTGAATGAGCGGTCATTATAGAAACCATAACATAACCGAAGCTCGTTTAGTATACTATCCCAGCTGACTCTACTGTCAGGGCTTCTATAGCATCATTCTTCCTGTAGGGTAGTCGAGTGTTTAAGCAGTTCGACTGTACTCATTTTACATGAACCTCTTATCTGAAGTGTTTCTATTAAAAGTTACTCATCTGCAACTTCAGTAGTTAAAAATACATTGGTATCGGGCAGTACTTAAGGTTTAAGCCTCACTATCAGAAAAGAGAACGTCGTATCGTGCCGTCTCTAGCTCGAGTCGCAGCGCCCTACAGAATGGGGTTTGACCGCTGTGTGCGATGCTGCTGAGAATTTTACAGCTCTGTTACTGAAAATACTGTTTAAGTGAACAGCACGGAATAAACAGAGCCGTTGCTGCTCTCGAGAACGGGGACACTGCGTTGCTGGAATTGGTTTTTGCAGTTGTCAGTAATGTCGACAGTTTGTTGTGGCTCTGAGAGGCTCGTGAGGAATACGTTACGCAACCAAAAATATATGAACAGAATAATGACGTGACGTGAAGTGCGTATATGAATCTCACCTCAGGGCAGGAGATCCGTGTAAGTCCATCTATGTTTTTGGAAAAAAAAAAATCAATGTTTTGGATTGAAAACAATAAATTTTATTTATTTTTTAGAAAAGTGCTCTTCCTCCTTTGCTTGTTTCACCTCATTTCAGATGCTTTTTGGGGTTCAGATCAGTAAACACTCTGGAATGACGTGTACGGGATGTGCACCAGCATTTACAGCGTAGATTGCCGTCAGTGCCTGATGGTGCTGCTAATATGGATCACTATGTGCTTATAAAAATAGCAGCGGGGCGTCTGTAAAGGAGGACGGCTGGAAAAAAAAAAAAGATCACGGTTTTCCAGGTGCTGCAATTTGAGAATATTTTAATCGCTCAAAATGTATTTCTTCATATGGTATTTCCATTTTTTTTCATCCTATCTTTTAGGAAAGCAGAATAAGGTTCCAGAGAAAAGAGCATGTGGAATAAACTACTCGTGCTTCCCGGTCGAGTCTGTTTCCGCTGAAATGTAGTGCAGTAGCATTGTTCTGTGGAAGAAAAAAAAATGACGCAAACTCTGAAATGATGAAAAAGAAGCAAAGAGCTTTTTGTAATATTTATTGGTTTATAGCAAACCTAAACCTGTGTTCCTATAAAGAGCAGATCTGCAGGACCTCCTCGACCTCCCAGGACCTCCTATACCAACACCTCTGGCTGCCGCCATGTTTGTTTTTTAGTAGCAGAAGTGGAGTATAATTTGTCTGGAGTAATGTGTGAGCTTGCGTTTGATACCTTGTGTGGTGGAAGACCCAGGATATTTGGAGCAACTATTCCTAATGGAGCCAGCGGTGCAGTGGAGGAGGCTCTGAAAGAGGATCCCTGCCGCGGGAGGGGAGGGGGGGCATGTCGGCAGCGCGATTCTCACCCAAGCATGTGCTTCTCCGGAGATCTTCAGTCACAGTGGGCAAGATAGCGTTCTGGATTTTGGAGGATGTTAGAAGAGCCTATCTGTTTTCCAACCCAAAATTCAAACTGACACAGTCAGCGTTCTCTTCCTATCGTTAGCTTTAGCATTTCTGATACTTGGTAACTCTGGCTGACTCTGCGTGTGCGGTTATGATGTGTAATCTTTCTTGCACACCTTATATATGTGTATCGTGCTTCAGGGAAGGTTTGCAGAAGACCATGTAGTTGATTTTGCGTGAATGTGGCTCATTATCGCACATCTTCGCTCTGAGCTACAGAGACTTCAGGGCTTCCTGTGGTGAGATGAAAGCTATCTTATGATGGCACTCGGTGTGTAGAAAAGCAGCTCTTATCCAGCACTGCTTTTGGAGGGAGGAGATCATTTGGATACGTTTCCGTGGAGATTTCACACATCTCAGGTTCTCTTCATCATAGGCTTGACCAGAAATGGAATAACCTTGCTTTGTTAGTCCTGGCTGAAAGAGAGAGCGAGTTTGGTGTGAGTCAGCTCGCTTTGACCCTGCATCGATCCGTTACGCACTCACTTTGTCTTTAATCAGTCCTGTGTGTCGTTGTAGGAGGAGCTTGCAGGGACTTTTATTTTCTAGCTGCATCTAAAGGTCTGAGAGACGTTTTGGAGGTTGGAGGAACTAACTGTATATGTAGGTATGCGTCAGAAAGACTGAGTGCTTAAGGCGAGACATGATGCAGATAAATCCTGGACAGTTTTAGGCTTTAGGAGAGCTGGGAATAATGTGTTGTGTTAGTAATATGATTAACATGAGCAGGGCGACAGATGATTATTAGTGAGCCATGTGGCCAACCACTTGTTGCCCGTGCCAGATGCTAGTGTGGGAGCCTCTCGCCTAACAACATCCTCAGGAGAAGCCATGTAGCTTCTGCTGGTATGAGATTAAGAAGAAGTGACTTGTACAGAAGACAGAGTGAGGGCTTGATTACATTTCAGTGTTTATTAAACCTTTTGCGACGAACAGCCTGCTTCATCATGCAGCGTTGAATGTGTTCTTCAGTACTCGGACATATCAAATCGAACAATGCGTTAGGACCGAGTGCTCACACTTCCATGACAAGAGTTCTTCTTCTGGATATTATTATTAATATTATTATGTTAAATTGTGCACATACACTCTAAATTTGGAGTTTGACATTATGCGATCAGTGCTATCAATTTTCATTCAAAGAAATTACAACTGTAACATGCAGCAGTGTGAGAGGTGGACGGAGAGGAGGCGGGTCAAACTGGCAGGTAGCACGTGATGATTCTCGCTTGTGTCTTATTACCGCCAGTCGATTTATTTGTGTCTGTTTGTGCGTTCAGTAACTGCCATGGCCAGAGAGAGTGTGATTATAGCTGGCGGAGCTTGCTAGACATGCGCACACGCACACACACACACACACACACACACACACACCCATACCCGCGGAACTTGAACTTGACGGAGTGAAAGCTGCGAGTCCAGGACGGACCTGTTTCGGTTGAGTCGTCGTGGGTTTCTTGAGTATTTGAAAGTGCACTGAAAAGCACTTCCGCCCGTCTCCCGAGTCTTCCCTCGCCCTCCAGGGTTCCATATTCACCTTTTTTAGAAGATCGCAATGGACGTAATTAGCACCCCTGCGTTAGGATATGTGGTGTAGTTAAACCCCTCCTGCCTCTGTATTTTAATCGTAAAGAAAGTGCTCGACGTTACCTTCAGATTTGGCTGAATGTGGAAGCTTAGACATCTGTCTTCATATTGCATTGCACTCAGGAGGGAAGAAATGCAGAAATTCCAAGAATTCCAGCTTTCCAGATGCAGTACAAAAACACTGATTGCGGTTTGAAATGTATACAGTAATATCATGAATACTGCTGTGTGTTCTGTAAAAATCTCTACAGCTCGCCAGGTGACTAGTGAGGTTGGCACATGAGTTTTACTTAGATCTGAATTGTAAATCAATAGGTAAGCAATATTCCGATGAAGGCAGCTTAATTATTACTGTTTAATTAATATATTCATTGTGAAAGAGAGCCTTGTATCTTCAGCAGGTCGAGCCGAGTCTGAAGATGCTGAGATAAATGACCTTGTACAGCAGCATTATGATGAATGATTTATCACTCTGCTTGCTGTTGTAATTATTTTTTTTAAAAAAAGAATTAAGGGTGGCGCCTCACGGCTCCAGTGTTCCCAGTTTTCTCCTGAGCTCAGGTTACTGTGTGTGAGTTTCCTCTGCGTTCTCCGGTTTCCTCGTACGAAGAAGGCGTATATGCGTGTACGCTATGCACTGTACGTTTCCTTAATAGTACCTGTTTCTGTAAAACCTCGAGTAGCACATGTAGACAGAAACGCCTGTTTAACATTATTGGACCGCACGTCAAGGAAGTGCACCAAAGCAATCTTCCCAAAAACCTGAAAAGATGTCCCGTTTGCGCTTTCTGCTTTTCCCGATGTAGCGTGTCCTTGCTCTCTGCGTCAGCCTTTCAGAAAAATACAAGTCACAGCGCCATCTGGTATCCTCCACCCCCTCCTGAGCACACTGTGAGCATGGAGTACTCCTGTGTTTGGCAGTTTTAGCACATCATGTAGATATTAATCGCACACTCTGTCTCGCTGTCTCTCCCAGTGAGAGCACACTGCTCAAAAAAGGGTGCCATGTACGCCATTTCAGATCCCGCTGAATAAAATTCATAACTCGGGCATCGCTGTGGAAGTTGTAGCACCGTGAGCAATGTTCCAGGTATTGTCCGTAATCCATCGCAGTGTATGGTGTGTGTGTTTTTTAAATGATGGCAGTGGCTTGGGGCAGTGAAAGCTTTAAGGATGACGCCTATATGCACAAATTATTAAAGGGCTGCGTACAGCTTCTATTGCTTATAAACACTGCAGACACAGTATATGTCTCTACACGACTTCTTTTGCCAGACACTAGTTGAATTTATTTCTCCAGTAATCATTTTTAATACATCCGTACTTACTAATTATTATTTACGCATTTGTTTACACCGAGGCTCTGATCTCACTGGTTGTTTTTCCATGATTTCTGTTTGCTTGCCAAAAGTTTATTTTTAAAGACGCATCAATATCTTTTTTTAAGCGTATGTATTTTGGTATTTGTTGATGCTGAAATGAGTTAACTGCTTAGTGTTAGGAAATCATGGGCATCATGGAAGATGTTACCTTGCAGATGTTTTTAGCAGTAAAAGAAACGCAGCTTCTTTTCGCAGTGCCGCTTTGACCTAAGCTTGGCTGTACGTAGCTGGCTAGACGCGAAGGAAAAGGACAACCTGGTGATACGTCTTTGTCCTCTGTGTGGTCTAGTTACTTTTAGTAGCCAGTCGTCATGATAAATGGCCTTGTGCATTCTTTTAGTGTAACCGGAGCACTGATCTCACACACACAGCGTCACAGCGCACAGTCTCCGACGCAAGCATATTTAAGATAGAGTTGTGCCACTGTCCTGTTAGCTCGCATATCAGGCTATGAGCAATGTCATCTTCAGAGTATTCTCAGATTTACCTGCACTATTCGTGTACTTGGCTTTGTCCGTCCTTCCTTTCCTTCCATGCTGCAGTCAGACATACGGATAGTACACGTTTAACATAATCTCTTAAACCAGAAGGGTTGAACAATTCTCACAATAACATGCTATCAAATAAAACTAAATAATTTAAAGATGTGTAAATGTGTGTTTTGGACTCTTCCCTGATGGGATTTGAGAACCACAATACAAATTAAATTAAGTTAATAAGCAGCCAGTAAGCACTTCTGTGACCCTTTCAGAACGAGTCCACGACTAATCCAGTCTCCTAACCTCTGCTGATGTTGACGCCAAATGTTTTTTGTTGTATGACCTCCGTATTTAGCACATTTCTAGTTGTAGCTAAAGCGTTGGCGCATTTGATTTCTCACGTCTTTTCGTTAAACAGCTTTTTTTTTCTTTTCCAATCTTTAGTTGAACCTTTTGATAGATCACCTATAAAAAGCTCTTGATCAATTGTAGCTTAGCAACTGTAACTAGGCACGTCTGCCTCTGGCAAGCTTTCTGGACGTAGTGTAAAGTAATTCCACAGCTTGGTGCATGTGGTGCTAGGAAATCAGGAAGCAGATATCCCGATAGTGTCCGAAACTAATCTGAGGAAGCCCAGTTCAGCCTGTTAGAAGTGTACAGGGGGTAGTAGTGGATATGTATAGCATGATGTCCGATTGGCCTGCCTAATTAAACGGCAGCACTGTGTGATAGAGATCAATCTAAACAGTCTAACCAGATCCTAGGATACAGTGAGAGAGTGTCACTGTGTTGTGTGCTGACGATAAAATATCTATAATTGGTGAATATGAATGTGTAGGACTGTAGAGCTGCTAGAGATTGAAAGTTATGATCCAAACATTCTCACCCATCTTTCTGCTTAACCTACACTTCTTTGACTCTCTCTCTCTCTCTCTCTCTCTCTCTCTCTCTCTCTCTCTCTCTAGATTATCTTGACAATGGCAATAACAAGATGGCAATACAGCAGGCTGACAAGCTGCTCAAGAAGCACAGGGATCTTCACTGTGCCAAAGTGAGTAACATCCAAAGTATCCCAGACCTCCAGTGTGCACAGATGAGCCTTTTGATTCAAAAAACGAATAAGTATACTTTCTGCTTGCTGAGTACTAACAGCAATGTCATCACCTCTTGACCTGGCCATTCTCACCCATCTTTCTGCTTAACCTACACTTCTTTGACTCTCTCTCTCTCTCTCTCTCTCTCTCTCTCTCTCTCTCTCTCTCTAGATTATCTTGACAATGGCAATAACAAGATGGCAATACAGCAGGCTGACAAGCTGCTCAAGAAGCACAGGGATCTTCACTGTGCCAAAGTGAGTAACATCCAAAGGATCGCAGACCTCCAGTGTGCACAGATGAGCCTTTTGATTAAAAAAAAAACGAATAAGTATACTTTCTGCTTAACCTACACTACTTTGACTCTCTGTCTCTCTCTGTGTGTATGTATAATATGTGTAATGTGTTATATACGGTTCGGATCACATTACGGATTTTGAGTCACGGATCAGATCATTTTCCGGACTGGAGGGGGGAATTAAAAAAGAATTGCTTTTCATTTATTACTCCAAGCTTATTTTATGTGCTTCTATACCACAGCAAAAACTACTAATAATGCCAGTAATAAAACAAGAACAATTACACCATTACAGACAGTAACAGTAGGTTCAGAAATGTAGTAATTGAGTGTAAAATAGCACAATAGTGCTCACTGCATTAGTTACATACAGATGAATCTTTGTTAAAGCTGTGGTGGTGTCTGATTAGCAGACAGAAGCAAATCATTTATAGGCTGCTGTCTCTTTAATACCAAGCGCACGGACGCAGTACTGACACACATCCTGTTTCGTTATCAGCTGTTTACGGTTTCGGTTAACTGACTGTGTTGATAAATGATAAACTGCAATGATAAACTTTCACAATTGACAATTTATCTCAAGACTGTTTAATTTTTTGTGTGTGTGTGAATACTATGTAAATGAATTTCTTTTTGACAGTAATGTGACTGATGAGAGAGATTATTAAATGTGATGTGTTAAAAGTAGAGTGTATATCTTTATTGCTGTATTTCCTCTGATGCCGTAGGTTCTAAAGGCTATCGGTCTGCAGCGCACAGGGAAGCAGGATGAAGCCTTCAGTCTGGCTCAAGAGGTGGCCAGCCTGGAGCCCACTGATGATAACTCCCTCCAGGCTCTCACTATTCTCTACAGGGAGATGCACCGGCGTGAGTGACCTACAGCAGAGTGCAGGATTAGTGCTAGGGCTATATGATGCAGGCAAAATCATTTCGCCTTCTTTTGTTACCACAGTAAGCAGATATGTTTAAAAAAAAAAAAAAAAGCACAAAACAGTTCTTCCGAGTGCATCGATTTCCGCATGAGATCTTACCAGTTTGCTGCATAAGCGCTTAGTTGTTTTAGTGTCTCTATAAAAAGACTACTTTCTCTGCCTATAGCGGAGTTAGTGACCAAGCTGTATGAAGCAGCAGTCCGGAAGGTTCCTACCAGCGAAGAGTACCACTCGCATCTCTTCATGGCATATGCACGTGTTGGGGAGTACAAGAAAATGCAACAGGTGCTCTTTGGCTCATTTTGGTTGCTGAAATTTAATTAGAATATTCTCGCCATTTTCCATCCCTACATCTCGTCCCCATTATCGTTCTCTCTAATGTCTTTGCTTTTCTGTCTCTCTTTAAAACAGGCTGGAATGGCTCTTTATAAGATTGTTCCCAAAAACCCGTATTACTTCTGGTCGGTTATGAGCCTAGTGATGCAGGTATGGCCAACGCAGCACAGATTTCTCATGATGTGTATGCGGTATGAAAATTCTCACATGTTCTAACATTGTGTTTCAGGCCATTTCAGCCCAGGACGAGAAGCTCTCCCACACGATGTTCCTGCCTCTCGCTGAGCGCATGGTAGAGAAGATGGTCAAAGAGGAGAAGATTGAAGCCGAGGCAGAGGTAAGAACGTTCTTCTTGCTCCAGCCAGGCTCAGGCTCGTCTTTATGACGTTGAGGTATGACGTGAGTTGGGTGTTGTCTCTTCCAGGTCCAGTTGTACTTCATGATCTTGGAGCGTCTGGGGAAATACGATGAGGCCCTAGAAGTGGTGCGAGGGCAGCTTGGAGGTGAGGACGGAGCCATAAAATGTGTTTAAATGCTTTTATAAACAGAAAATCAGTTTAAGACTGAATGGTTTGGGTTATGTGTTTGTGTCCTTCACTCAGAGAAGCTCACCAGTGAGCTGCAGAGCCGGGAAAGCAAGTGCATGCTGCTGTACCGCCAGCTACAGCGCTGGCCTGAGTGCAATGCCCTGTCATGCAAACTGCTCCTCAAAAAGTAAGCCATTTTCTCTGCGAGAGTCTTGCAATAAGCTGCCAAGTGAATTAGGGGGTTTATACTCGATCAGCTGCCATTCTAATAACCAGTAGCCTCAAAAAGGAGTCTTTCTTTGTGTATTGGTGACCAAAAAATAAAATGATCTATTCAGTAGGTGCACAGTTAAACTAACAGAAGCTGAATTAGGTCTGCGGTGGTTATGAAGTCCGGTGGTAACAGTATCACCTGGATGTGGAAGTGTAGCTAGCTACCTTATTAAAAAAAGTAGTTTAGCGGTACCTTGCAGCTCGACAAGTTGCAATTGCATAGTAGCTTCCCCAGCACTGTGTATTACATATCAGTGGTTGGTTCTGGGCCATAAATAAATAAATATCTAGCCCAAAACATAAGCTAGATCCCAAATTGCTCCTTATTCTCTGCCTAAGTGCACTAGGTATAGTGTGAATATTGCCTTTAAGAGTATATAGTGGAAGTGACTTTGTGGCCAAGTGTGGTGACCCATACTCGGAATTTGTGCTCTGCATTTAACCCATCCAAGT
>CM074961.1:6334238-6365072 GCA_037577455.1 Pangasius macronema
GAGACTCGAACCCACCACCTTCAGGTTCACCTTCGGGTTACAAGTTCGACTCTCAGACCATTAGGCCACGACTGCCTAATATGTGTTTAGATTACATGGCCTGATGAGTCATTTGTGTGAAACAGAGAAAAACATCGTTGCGACTTAACCTTGTTGTGTCGGACTTCTGTTTTCCACCACATTTTTTTCTGTAGTGCACTACCCAAGGGTGTGGAGCTCCATGATAGGTATGAGATCCATCTTATGTATTCATCTCCTACACTTCAGTGAACCCCAAGCCCAATTGACACACAACGGTCCCGATAAATACTAAACTATTATGCCGTTGAGAGTTTGATGCTGGTGTCATGGTTTTGTCCTTGAACAGTAATTGTGCTTTGTTGTACACTAGTCGTTTTATTTGCTTTAAGAAGAAAATATATTGGAATAATCTATTGTTGAATTGAAAAAAATTGCAGAAAATATTCATTTAATGTTGACATCAATCTGTCCTTCTCTCTCGCCTGTCTCTCTACATTCGTTACACACTGCGTCCTGCCTAAACACACACACACACACACACCCACACCCACACACATACACACACACACACACCCACACACACCCTAAAGTGCATTTTTTAAAAATCTTCAGAAAGGGTGTGGACTAGCAGCAGTCGTGGGTGGACTACACACCAGATCCACTGCACCAGGATAAACTGGTTATTGAAGATGAATGAATGAATTTTCTCCCTTGTTATGACGTAAACACTTAGCTAGCTTGCTAACAGTACATGTTAAGTATTTGAAGTTCTGTCTGCTAAGGGAAGCTTTTGCTGACAAATGAGAAACTCTCCAAACCAACAGAATGTGTATTGAATAAAAATTTTTTCCAATAAACAGTTTGGACCCATGCCAGAAGAGGGCGAGTTATTAATGACTAACGACCTTTTCTTCCTTTCTTTCCAACCATCCAGCCCTGATGACTGGCAGTTCTACTTGTCATACTTTGACTCTTTATTCCACCTCATTGACCAGGGCTGGACACCTCCAGAGGAAGGAGACCAGTGAGTGGCAAATATATTGCAGCAGTTGAGTGTATCGAGTTAAACCTGGTCCACTAGATTGCATCTGCTTACCTACATTACATCTGTTTACTTACACGAGCGCACTAGTGTGTACATACCACTATGTAGAAGTTTATTCAGATATTATTTAGTGATTTAAAACCAGCCAGACTCATTAGGACCGAATAAAAAGACGTGTCACTGCAGAGTTGCGAGGTCACAGAAGAGACTATAAGAAAGACCAAGAAAGGGGCCACGACATCATGTCTGGAGGGTGAAGTGCACTCGTCGGTGGAACAGGCCATCAGTTTTGTGGAGGAAAGGATAGCAGCAGAGGATGGGAAGGAGTCCCGGCCACTCAGGGGCCCCTACCTTGCTCGTCTAGAGCTTATACAACGTCTCCGCCAGAGGAGCTGCTCACAGGAACAGCAGCTTGGTAATTCAGCATTGTGTCATATGTTATAGTCTGATAGTGCTTCAGCTGTCTGTGATGATTAAAGAGCCACTCCAGAGCCACTCCGGCGCCTTCATTTCCTGTATAAAACATTTTGCTGAGTAAATTTACTCACTGTGAGTGTGATTCGTGTTGCTTATGACTTCACATGTAAAGCAGGCAGAGAGCTTTTAAGTGCCCGTTTGATGTTGCCACAGTAATTGTAGTAATATTTCTAGAAATACGATTCTCATTTGATTCATATGATGCTTTTCACAGGCGAGCCTCTAGAGCTGATGTTTCAGTATTTTGTAAAGTTCGGAGACAAGCCATGTTGCATCACGGATCTAAAGGTTTTTCTGGACCTTATCGTACGGGACCAACATGTCCAGGTAATCGCAGTCTTTCAGGAAATCTCCCAGGACTTTCTCTTTATTATAAGGTGCAATTCACCCCTCTTAAGCTGCCTTTGTTTACCATAGATTATGCACTTCTGCTTTACTATCAGAAATGACAAACAGGTGTAAAATGCTGTTTGTTTGCAGCTATCTGTGGTCTCACAGAGCTGACTCGGAGCATTTAACAAGCCCCAGTGGATTTGTGTTCTAATCGTTCTGTGTATTGCTCAGTTCATTAACAGGCTGACGGAGGCGGTGCCCCTCGGGGCTGCAGATGAGGCCGGCACGGCCCTTCCGGGAGACACGCGCTCACTGCAGAGGCACCTGTGTGTAATGCAGCTCGGCCGCTGCCTAGGCCTGCAGCACTCGCTCAGTCCCGACGGCAAATTGGCCCTCATCCGTGAGCTCAAGCATCACTATCATCATGGCTTGCAGTTTGGTAAGCTCCTGCTTGAAAGTGAAATGTTCATCCCAATCATGGGTTAGGTTCAGTGTCCTAATGAGCCTTCTTAGAGATTCATCTCCTGCCTTAGTCTTAATGTAAGGAAGAAAGCTATGGATGATTGGTGTTTCTTTAGCCCCTTAAACTCCCAGGATCCATCATTGTGTCAGACCTGCGTTCCTCAGTCTTGCAGCCGTGTGCCTTTCCATTTAGTTCCACGACTGTTACACGAAACAGTATGCTCACTAAATACTATAAAAGAAAAAATAACCGAATAGTACACTGGCATGTCAGAGGGGTAAAGATTTCATGGTCACGTAAAGTCTGTAGTGATGTTTCTGTAGTGATCCTGTTAAAGGCAGTGGTTCTAAAAATAAGTTCTCAGGCCTGCCAGCCACCAGACTGTCCACATTTTTGCTCTATTCACACGTTGTTTGAGCTGGGATAGAGCAAAAAATGTGGCCAGTCTGGGGAAACGCTGAGAACTGGTTTGAGAATGACAGAGGGAAGGGTCTTGTACTGTTTTTCTTACTGCATGCAAATTCCATTTAAAGTGAGCACAAGTTAAATTGGTTAAACTCCGTGTTTAAGTGGTGTGTATTCTCTCTCCATTCAAAGGAAAGTCCTGTTTAAAAACGGAGCTGCAGTTCTCAGACATGTATTGCCTCATGGCTGCTCATGTCTACATAGATCTGTGGATAGAGACTGGTAAGCTTTGTTCTTCAACTCTCCTGTGATGAGTTTCCCATGAGTCATGTTAAAAAATAAATAAATAAATAAAAAACACAGATCACAGGGAGAAGGCAGAATGAATCTCTCGTCCAACACTGAATTTGATACCAAGAAGTCGTGGCTTTGTGTTTCTGTCTGCGATTTCCTGTGTTGGGGATTGTGTGTTGCAGACGATGAGCACATGCTGTGGCAGTGTCTAGGGCTTCTGGAGGAAGGTCTGTCTCACAGCTCCTCTAACGCGCAGTTCAAGCTGCTGCTCCTGCTCCTCTACTGCCGTCTGGGAGCCTTCGAGCCCGTAGTGGACCTTTACTCCAGCCTGGACGCCAAACACATTCAGCACGACACCATAGGGTGAGATGCAGCTTATACACAGTGTGGAATTCTGAGGGGGAAAAAAAAAAATCATTTCAGCATCTCATTTTGCTTTACCCTTTCCGTTCACAGATACTTATTGACTCGCTATGCGGAGTCGTTGGGCCAATTTGCTGCTGCTTCTCAGTCCTGTAACTTCTCCCTCAGGTTTTTCCATTCAAACCAGAAAGATGTGAGTTGTTTGTTCTGCTGAGAAAAATATCTGTACCTTTTTCTCCATGCTGCTGTCATTCTCCTGGTTTCTAACACACACACTCTCTCTCTCTCTCTATGTCTGTCTCTCTCTCTCTCTCTCTCTCTCTCTCTCTCTCTCTCCTATTTCAGACCTCAGAATACATTATTCAGGCATATAAGTATGGTGCATTTGAGAAGATCCCGGAGTTCATTGCCTTTAGGAATCGACTGAACAACTCGTTGCACTTTGCCCAGGTGCGCACAGAGAGGATGCTGCTGGACCTCTTCTTAGAAGCAGACATGTGAGTCTAGTTTGTTAATAGAAACAGACCCTCTAGTGTTCCACAGGCTGATTCAATCATCTTTTGAGTAAAATCAGGCAAACATATGGCCAGTAGTTACATTGATAGGTTTGAGAGACCATGTGAAGTCAGTCAGTAATTCCTGTAAAATACTCAGTGACCTCAAATCTGCACCACCAGACACAGCATCCTGGTTTGCCCACTGATGTAAGGACATTTTTGCTAGAAGCAAGTAAGATTTTACTGTTGTCTGGCATTAAAAACCATCTGTCATATGTCATAAAGAAATCCTTTAAAATGACATCATTAATGTAGGATGATTTTAAAGAGCATCATCACTACAAGAAATGTCTCCTTTTTCCATCTGTGTATACACATGGGTGTTTATATATACGCTGATCTGTGCTTTCTGTAATTCTTATTCAGATCATCCACTTTAGAGGAAAGCTTGAAGTCCATGTCTCTGTGTCCTGAAGAAGACGACATTCCTTGGGACAACATAAGGGACAACCGGGATCTCACTGTCTTTGTCAGCTGGAACCCAAAAGACCGGTACAGTGTAGTGAACTGTTGATATTCACACACACTCTTAATACTCAGGCACACTGATCACCTTCCTGTGATACTCCTTTTTTAATTTGATGTGTACAGAAGGGTTTCTAGTTCTACATATTATGACTGAATCTGTTAGTCTACGCCCAATGTGACATGGCTTATCTGGTACAGACAGCACACAGTTTGCCGTTTGTTAACCCTGGCATCACTGCTGAGAAAGCTGGTCTTTGAATAATGAACCGAAATGGTAACCGTGAGTGTGTGTCTCGCCTGCAGACAGCTGAATGAGGAGGACAGGCAGCGCTCTCAAGAAGAGGAGTTACTGTGGCTGAAGATCCGCTCCCTGACTCTGAGGCTCGTAGGCTGCCTCTCTTCACTGTGCCATCCTCCGTCACTGCACAACTCGGAGAAGACGGCCGAGAACGGCGTGTGTGCCAAACCCTCAACCCTGCAGCCGTTGCTTTCGCTGCTGGAGAACACACTCGGCCAGGCGGCTCAGTTCACAGAGAAACACTCGCAGGTGAGCCGCCGCACGCCGATTTTTAGATAGCCAGGATTATACCTGGTAGAGGTGAAGTCACTGAATTAGAATATCAGAATTACCCATCTGCTTACATCAGATTTTTCATTTATTTTAAATTGAAGTGGTTTCTCTTGCTAAATCAAAGAAAAGTTAACGGTTGAGTCTTTGTGATTGCTTTATGTTCTGAATGTATGTTTTACTGTGTGTGCAGCGTCAGTACCCGTTGCTCGGTCCTCCCTCCACTCGGTACCGCGTCCGAGATCGGTCGCCCTCAACGGTCACAGTCGAGAGACAGGACGTCGAAGGGGAAGTGGATGTCCTCGACGAGGCTGCCGGTTTGGGTACGATCACATGACGCTGACACGCCGAACAGTATGGCATCGCATGTGGCTGGTTTGGGGCGTGCTGTTAACTGTTGTCTCATCTTTACACTTTTCCCTTTGTTTCAGATCAGTCAGCAGAGCTTCAGGCTCAGATCTCAAATCTCTTCAAATCATTAACTGTGCAGCTGCAAGGTGCTTTGATATTTTTTTTTCCCATGCAAATGAATTAGGTGCACACGTCTGAATGTTCTGTATTTATTTAAAATCCCGTCTTCTTTCTCCGCTAGATATGCTGAATAAATGCAAAGGCGATTTGCTGGAAGTCAAAGACAACCGATGTAAGACGCAGCCTTCTCTGTTAGAAAGCCTAGTCTACTTTGTCGAGGTGAAGCCTTTGATTTACTAAGTGCTTACTTTCCCTTTTACAAATGCTCCTGTATTATTACATTTTTAGTAACATGACATTTTTCCGTCTTTTTTTTTTTTTTTTGCCAGACGATTTGTGTTGTCCTTTGGGTGTCTAGTTACTGTGCTAGCACACTGCGGCCGCTCAAGTCTAGCTTACAGAAGAAGAAGAAAAAGAAAAAGGACACCAGTGCAGTAACAGTAAGAGCATCTTTAGAGTTGGATCTGGTTTGGAAAGGAAACTCTACAGAAATAAGCTTTTATTTATTTCTCTCTCTCTCTCTCGCAGCCTGTGGTGCTCTCCGGGTTCCAGGAGTTCACTAGCAGCTTGCAGAACATCCTCAGCCAGGCTCTAGATCACATTAAAGATCAGGAGAGCAGGCTAACAGCTCTGAAGCTGGAGAGTCTCTCTCTGGAGGGCTTCACACAGACCGAGGTCAGCAGCATGAGCTATTTCCACTTCATGTGTCAAAGTTTTATGTCTGTTGAGGAAAATTAAACCTGTGCAAAAATCGGTCACTTTTGCTTAATACTGTAGTGAATTTAAATTTGCTCGCTGTAATTATTTAGGAGGGGAAGCAGCCTAACAGTGATATCATAGCGATGTTTCATGTCACACCCACTTTCTGTTTGGTTGCGTGGTTTATGCCGGCAACTAATTTATTGTGGAATTATGTTCCTAGTTTGTGACTAAGGACCAGACATTTGCAAGATTTAACTAAGATTTTTTTTTTTTTACCATTTAGTTACACAGCATGACTGACATTTGATGGTGCAAAATATTGTTGTGAGATATAGGTTAATTAAACAAAAAAAAAAAGCAGACAGTTGTTGGTTGCATCAGTATTCCCATATAGTCCTATATTTCGGCTCCATCCATCAAGCCAGTCCTTACTGCTGAAATGCATCCTCACAGTATAATGCTGCCACCACCGTGCTTCAGTGCGTGCTTGGTGATGAGCCGTGTTGCATTTCTGCCAGGCATCGCACTTTGTGGGGTGTTGAGTAATAGTTTCGGGATAAAAAAGGCTTTTGTGTGTGTTTGTGACTGTTGTTTTTTTGTGCGCAGGAAGAGAGCGCCTTCACGAAGACTGTGATGGATAAAGTGCAGAGCAGCTACCAGCGCTCACTGCAGGAGGTTGGAGAGCTGCTGAGGAAACGAAGCGACACCCTCAAATCCCTGAAGATCTGATCGTCAGCCCGTCTCCCACCTCTGTTTCTCTCGTCCTTCGAGACGGTCCATTCGCTTCTCCTTGTCTTTGCTCTTTTCTGACGCCACCTCCCTCCCACAGGCACGCACAAAACCCCCGAGCGGTTCAGCACAACCATCTGCGGTGCTCCGAGCCACCGATCAAGTGGATCTCCCTGTCCTCAGAATGCTAGAGAGCTACATAGGCAAACCAATAAGCAATTTTAGAAGAGCTGCTCTATAAATTATTGTACATAGTGTGAAGACTCACTCGAACTCGGAATTAAAGTGAACTGCTTTGTCCTTTTTCCCTCGCTGTCTGATGTTGTCTCTTTGTCGGTATCTAGCAGTCGATGCCCCTCTACCCACCGTCCCTGTCCGCTGCTCCTCCTCCTGAGACCACGCCACAGCTCGACTCGATCGTTTTCAGCAGATGAGTGGCTAAGTCGCTGATGGTGCTTCAGTTTGAGTCCTGCTTTTTGAAGTAATGTATGGCGGACGTGTGTGTGTGTGTGTGTGTGTGTGTGTGTGTGTGTAATTGCATTTGCTTCAAACTGGCCTTTGAGCAACACAGAGTGAATGTTGCTTGATTCGGTTCATTTGCAGTTTATCAGTTTTATATCGCTATAAGCAGAGCTCATGTAGGACACTGATGCGTGTGTGTGTGTGTGTGTGTGTGTGTGCGTGTGTGTGTGTGCGTGTGTGTACACAAAACACTGCGAGATGTAGCTTTACTGCGTAACGGTTTGTTCTCCACCTGCAGGAACCGTTTACGTGAAGTAGCGCTTATTACGGGGCTTGTCTCGGTTAATAGATGTAAATGCTCATACAGTCTTTGAAATCTGGATAGTTCTAAAACACACACACACAAAACTGCTTTTCACGCAGGCCATCGGTTGTGTTGCATTACAATGGGGACAAACACTTTTTTAAGATGCATCATGTTTACTGTTTATACTGTTTTAGAAAAAAAATGTAAATTGCACTGAGGTTCCCTGAAATTGTGAGGATTTTTTTTTTTTTTAAATCGATGCATACCAAAAAAAAAAAAAAGGAAAAGAAATCATGTCACTATAAAAGCGCAAGCAGCTGAAGTGGTTGTTCGTGTGTTGGTCTGTAATACGGGGAGCGAAACAACTGTTTACATTTTGCGTTAGAATGAAACGACAAGCTTCTTATTTATAGTTGGGGTTAGTGTGTGCTGCAGCTTCGCTCTGCTTTCGACTTGTGTTTGGGTAGATGGGTCAAACCTTCTTCTTCTTTTTTTTTTTTTTTTTGTTGTTGTTGTTGTTTCTTTTAATCAAATGAAAGGCGAGGGAGGATCGTGCTGTGTGAATGAACAGTTTTTGTGGCGCTCGACCCTCGAAGTTCTCCGAACTGACACACACTAGAGGACGACACTTCTGGACTGAAGAGTTCGCTTCGAGATGCCGAGAAGTGGTTGACAATCCGTTGTCTTTTTTTTTTTTTTTTTTCTTTTCTTAGAAAATATTATTTAAAAAAAAAAAAAAAAAAGGAAAATAAAAACACTGGAATGTGAAAGGATGTTTTTTTTTTTTTTTTTAATAAATAAAACAGAAACGTACCAAACTGAAATGTGAAGTTGACTTGCCATTTGAAACGAGCGATGCAGACGTTTAGCATGTAAACACTAAATATAATAAACACATCACTGTAACTGCAGTATAACTGAAACCTTCTTTAAAATGTAGCGGATTTGGTTTTGAAGATAACTCGTCTGATATCTGAACCGTATTGAACTTTAACCCTCATCGATGGACAAACCGAAGGTGAAATGGATCTACAGTTGGGCCACCAGACTGTACATTCGAAATGAAGTATCTTCTCTAGGAAGCGGCGTGAACGTGTATGACGTCATCGTGACCATTTCGAAATTCATATGCTATTTTTAAAAGCGATTTAGGAATAAGATGAGAAATGAATTAACAGGGCTCATCAAACTCCCTCCACTAGAACTGACCAATGAAATGCCTTTGCTGCGTTCATGACCGAGTGGGAAATGGGAAATTTCTGAGTACACAGAACGAGGGATCTGTTTGTAACTCCTACTTGGAAAGTCTCGACTTGTCCGAGCTGCGATTCCGTGAGGTCACTTCAGCGTGGCAGTGAAAAGTAAGAACAAGACAGAACAGCGTGATTTAAGGTTTTTTAGAAGTCTTTTGAGTTTCTTCTATTTGTTTATTAAACTCTTGACTTAATTGAAATGGAACTTTTTGAACAAACTGCTCTTCCGTGTAATTTTAGGCACTGTTAACAGTGAATCATCATCATATCCGATTTTAAAAATAAATTAAGAACTAACCAAACAACTCTTTAATTCCAGTTGTTGTAGAGAGAGCACTGAGCATCCTAGTGCACCTCTGTTTCCAACGTCAGATTGACCGAGTTCACCTGAACCCTGAAACAACTTGGAACCTCCTCCATCTCACATTACAGGGTTCAGGTGAACTCAGTCATCTGATGTTGGAAACAGAGGTGCCCTCGGACGCTCAGTGCTCTCTCGGTTGGTTTTAAATTCTGGAAACTGGAGTTTAAGAGTTGTTGTTGTCGTGGACGCAGCATTTGACCGCTGACATACACCTAGTGATTGAGGAAAACTGAGTGGATTGTGTAACGAGGGTCATATTCATGAGACGGATTTCAACCAGAAAACAAACAAAAAAGGCTCAAATTTTGAGTAAATTAGAAGACTTTTTATCTTTTGTTTTAAGTCAGCTAACGGGGAAATTCTGATTTCTACTGTAAAATATTTAAAAGGTTTTACTAAAAAAAAAAAAAAAAAAGGCTGTTAGACTCACATGAAGATACTTTTTCTGAAATGTAATCCTAATTGAATTACAGCACTAACTTTTGAAAATATTTGAGTCATGTGCCAGTATTTATTTATATTATTTTTTTAAGGCACAAGAACAAATATTTAAACTTTTGATAATAGCTGTGGACACACTGTGATAATTGTGTTATTAAGAGACATGAGATCATGAATCAAGTTTAGTTTTTGGTTTTTTTTTATTGTTGTTTAATATGCAAACGGTGATTAAACATGTTCTGGCTCTGAAATATGAGCAAATATGACCTGGGATGAATGATAAACTGCATTCTTATAACTTACGTTGAGAATTCTTGTAACTGATTCTGAACATAAGAAAAGGCCGCAGTCACAAAGCAGCCACACTGCATCATGTCCGAGCGCTGGAGTGTGAAGGTTTGCCTGAATATTGGCTGTTGAACTAAACACTGTAGACGTAAAGCGCAAGTGCACTACTGTGATCCTGCTCGTATCTGCTCCATCGACAGGTTTATATATATCTATATATCTATGCCAGTGACGCACACAAACAAAGACTTCTTGAGTTTTCGGAGTTCCCTGTGGCGTGTTATAAACCAGACTCGTTGATAAAACATCGAGCTCAGATCTGATCCTAAAGTCCATGCATTAAGAGTGCTGTACCAGTGTTTAGGTTTTGTGTGTCCATGCACCCGTATGCTCAGTTCCACTCTGATGGAGGAATTTAAATAAGTCTTCAGTTGCCATGAATCTTAGACTGATTATGAAAATGTTAAGGAAAACAAAAAGGCAAAAGTAAAATACATTATAGATTAAAATGGTGTCAGAGAAAAGGCAGGGTGAAGTGACTGGGGTGGGAAAATAAAGGTTTGTACAGAATATTAACTTACCAGTAACTTAATCAATCAATGCATGAAGGTATTATGTATTATGTAGGGATTATGCATGTTTTCCAAGACTTCTTGGCTCATGATTAGTGGATTATTTGTCACTATTGGCTAAAATTAGCCGAAATCCTTTTAGCCGTTTAAGCGCACCTCTCTACGCGAAGTCTACGGGTAACTCCGGATTTGGGAGCAGTCTGTGCATGTTTTTATAAATAACGCATCATTAACCAGAAGTACAGCGATAGTAGCTGGTAACAGTACATTTTATTCCAGTCTGGTCTCTTTAATGGATGCAGCTACATTCCCAGGGCTTATTAAAATAAAATAAAAATAAAAGTGTTAAGATTGCAGTGGAGGTTTCTGGGTGGAGCTGTGCTGCAGTTGTTTGGTTCACATAATGAAGTGTCACTCTGCATTAAACCTTTAACAGGCATCTTATGCGTAATATTTTTCCAGCACGTCAGATCGCAGTAGATTTACATTTAATAATACTTTCTTCTTTTTTTTTTGGATTTAGAGAAATACAAAATAGGTCTTTTCTAGGCACAAACAAATGAAGAAGAAGTGCACAATCAAACAAGGATCAGTAATACTCCCATAATTATGCAGCTCGCATTGCTGTGCAGAGGACATGGACTTGGACTTGGACTTGGATCTGCCAGCTCAGTGTGTTGAGAATCCTCACCGGAGACACGAGCTCACCAAATAAAGATGTTCTAAAGTCACGCTATAGTGTAATATGTACATTACCTTTAAGATAGTGCATCTTCTCCAACCTCTTACCTTGTATGAAGAGGTGCTACGGACTAGTGAGTGGACTGACTAAACGTTTACAGGAATAAGCAGCAGCCTGTATGTCTCAAGGTGGCACTTCTTAGAAGCCTCGCATTACTGGGTCATTTACCCCAGCCCACGCCACTGACTGGCTACTTCCCTCTCTTGGCTCGCCCTTTCCTTGAACTAGTCTTGCCCGAACCGTGTGTGGAGGGTCCTGGCGTGGATGCCGCGGGGGCCGAGGCGATGTTGATCTGGCCCTCCTGGATCTCCTGGCGCGTCTCTGCAGGCATGCGGCTGATCTGCTGCTGCGTCTCCAGATAGAACATGACGTCATGCAGTTGCTCCTGGAGCTCGGCAATCTGGGCATCCTTGTTAGCGGTGGCCTCCTTACCCCGACTCTCCTCTTCCTGCAGCTTAGCCTGGAGCTGCTGCTGATTGGCTCGCAGACATCGGTTCATCTCCTGCTCCTCCCGCAGCTCCTGGCCCAGCTTGGACACCTTATTGTTCAGCTGTGAACATCTAATGATGGGAGTGGACATGAAATGTAGAACTGTTCTACTCGACTTCCAGTCTCCCATACAGACAGTACAGAAGCCCTGGACTGCACATTGCTGTGTTATTTCAGCTCCAAACTCATCATCCATGACACTTACAGAAGTTGCAAAAACAATGCTTAAGATAAACAGTCACATAATTGCTGATTTAAACATTTCTTTAGAGCATGGGTAAATACACTACAGACAGCTAGTTACTTTTCACATGTAGCATCACTGGTAGAATGAATTCGCTATTTCTCAGTGTTTCATTTCTGAAACGTTCTGCACTCTCCCTCGGCCTGCATGTGTAATCGCATGTCTGTCTAGGCGTGCTCGATTTACTGTACTGCTGCATGTTGCTGCTTGCATGTTATGTGGCAGCCTATTTTAAGCCGGTATTGCTGTAAGGCTGACTGCGTAGGTGTGCTATTGTATTTCTAACAGGCCTGAATACTCAGAATTGCTCTGATCTCTCTCTCTCTCTCTCTCTCTCTCTCTCTCTCTCTCTCTCTCTCTCTCTATGACTGTGTTAGGGTGTGGTTCTGGCTACAATCTTCTTGCACTCATTTCTAGAAACTGAAATTTCGCTCACAGGCAGCAGAGGGCTCTGAACCTACACACAGCTCCTACAACGGCTCTGTGCTTAGATGGAGTTCTGCCTCATTTCATCACTTCCGAAAAAAGCAAATGCCAGAAAAGTAAATAGAGTGAATACAGCATAGACTTTTACTTTTTCTCCATGGTCTGTTTCTCTTTGGTTAATTCGTTCAGCTTGAGCTCCAAGTTGTCGCACTTCTCAATCGTCTCCTTAAATTTGGCTTTCATGTTGTTGATCTGAAACCAAATAACTCGTTATTACTTTTTTTTTTTAATCTACGTAACTGTAAAATAAATCTTAACATTAAATATTACTGGTTGCACTTCCAAAACTAAGTTTTACCTCTTCTGCCGTTTCTTTTTCTAGATGAACAATTTTATTTTCCCAGTAGATGCGTTGTGATTCCAGTTGGCTGGTCAGCAAATAAGAATACTGGGAAAAGGATGGTGAATATTACAAAATGTGTAACTGAACCCAGTGATTTAATTGTGTGTGTTAAACTGGAGCTCTCTCTCTCTCTCTCTCTCTCTCTCTCTCTCAAAAAAATAAATAAATAAAAACACACACTTCAAGCTGTAGTGCGTCGATCTTCTCGTCCTGACAGGTGTCACCCTCACACTCGTACTGCACCATTTTGCCGTCCGTCTTGCTGGCCACCAGCCGATGCACGTAGTTATCTTCAATAACATAACCACAAAATATTTATTCGACTCGATTCGATCTATGCAGGAAATCTGTCTATTCAGGTGCAGGAGGTCACACAATGTTTGCTGTAGGTTTGCATACCTCCTGCGTAATCCCAGACTCTCTGGTTGGTCAGCTGCATGGCATAGGTGTGCTGCGTTTCCTCAAAGTGCTTGTAGGCATGGCGGCTGACGTAGCGGCCGCACCCGATGTGGCCGCAAATCAGGCAGATCCACAAGTTCTGTGCACAAGGTGTAACTTTTGCTGTGTATGTGTTCAAATAAGTTCTGCATTTAAACGTCTACTCTAGATTTCTACCTGCTGTAATCGTAAACTGCTCACCCCAGGACTCATTCACAATATACTCAAACTGAACATCATTTCAACTCCAGCTCAGTGCTACTGGCCTTTTACCCTTCTGCACGTGTATACTGCAATGATTTATAATCCCATCAAACGCTCCCTTTCGAGTCTGGTTCCTCTCAAGGCTTCTACTTCATGTTGTCTCAGGGAGTTTTTCCTTTTCACTGTCTACAGCAGGATTTCTATAAAGCTGCTTTGTGGCATTGGCTATGGATAAACACACTGTACAAATAAAACAGACTAGAGTAGAAATGAAACATCTGGCTACCTCTTGCACGCCGCACTCAAAGCACTTATTCTCCTCCACAGGCTCTGGGGTCTGACAGTACCTGCACACGGGGCACCTAGAAAGAGACAACTGGCTGTAGGCACTCTTAAACACACATTCAGAACATCATCAGTTCTAGCAGTTGGCAGCTTCATTGTCCTGAACGTCACGGTCACTTCGCTCACCTGAAAAGTCAAAGGTCATCTGCTACAATGCTACAATAGCCTTAAAACTACATGTCATGATATTGTTTGGAAAGAGCAAGGAAGAATGGAGAAACTTCCCAGCAGGCCTTTTTTAAACAAATAATAGATGTTAGAATAGTGAACGTCACTGCATTACTATGAATGACGAATACAAAGGGAAAAAAATGAGTCTATCAAAAACTTTAAAAAAACAAAAGAACAGCTGGATTGAAATGAAACAATCCAGTCCCAATGGGCTGTAGTTATCTGTAGTTATAGAACAACCCTTTGTAGAGTTTTGGGGAGACTGTTGATAAATTATGTTTGGTTTAGCAGAGACCTGGAATAGCTGAAAGGTGAGTGTGTAGAGTGTGTGTTACTCACGAGGCATCTTCCCAGCGCTGCAGGCACTGGCTGTGGAAGCTGTGGTTACACAGGGTGGTGAGTACACCGTTCACCGACTCATCCATGCGCTCCAGACACACCGTGCACTTGGGAAGCTCGGTCAGGTCCATCACTGGTAAACTGGCCCCCTGATGGGTTAAAAAAATCAGTACATCAGCCGCACAGGATTAAACAGCTCTACAGGACATGCCACTGTTTGGAATAAAAATTAGATGTTGAGAATAAAGTCACAATATTCTAAGAATAATGTTGCGCTATTTGAAGAGTAATGTCAGTACTGCAAGGAAACGAAATATACAAGAGCAGATCAAAATGTTGGGAGTCTGCATCATGTATCAAAATGAGAATTTAATGTAGATTTCAAAAATAGGCAAAAGCGATTTGAAACAATGACAAGATCTACATAATCTCGTAATATTCTATTTTATTAGATGTAATAAAATGGAATATTCAATATTCATTGCCAGGATGAGTGGAAGAAAATGCATTACAAGCAAAAGGCACTTTATAAGTATTAGTTAAAGGGTGTGAACATTTATACAACCAGGTTTTTCCCTTAAACATTTCCATTTGCTTTTCACTTGAATTTTGTTGGTTGCTGTGTCACATTCTGACATGTTTTAATTTGGTTTCGTTTAATTACATCACAAAAGCCTGCAAAAAAAAACTGTACCCACTGTGTGTGTGTGTGTGTGTGTGTGTGTGTGTGTGTGTGTGTGTGTGTGAACAGTTGCCATAAATGCAGTTGAGCAAACACCTCTCTGACTGTGCTTCAGGGCACCTGGGATGAGTTCCTCGCTAGTTTTGGCCTTCAGAGTGTTAATACACGGAGGTTTTTATGTAAGTAATCTGGCCCAGATTTAGACTCACATGTTACTAGCCTGAAAGACACCTTATGCAGCTCATCCACTGATTTATCACAGAGCATGTAAGCATGGAAAACTTGAAGAAGTGGAAAACCTCTGTAATGAGGATGAAATGAAGCATACAATGAAAACAGACTGGCGTTTGCTGCTAAACTGGTACCTCTTCAGACTTGATGACCTCGGCCCTCTCCACATAGACCAGCTGGCACACGGCGTCCTCGATGGAGTTGAACTGCCGGCCATTGCAGGTTGTATAGAAGCTGTCAGCATCAGCCTATAGAAAGATGCAGAAACATAAGCATCAGTGAGCAAGATTTAGGGATGAAAAAAAAAACATGGTTAAAAAAAATCAGTTCTACACACATACACATAAATCACTAGGGGGATGTGCTGTTATAGGAAAATAATCAGTGATGGAGTGGTGTGATGGAGTTACTCTTACAACCCCAAAGTTATTTATTTTTCAAAATCAGCCCGTCCTGGTGTGTTTTATTCCTCTTATCCCACAGCAAAGTATTCGCAAGTATCAGAATCAGAAGCTGATATTTTAATATAAACCTTGCAGCTGAGAAAATCAATCACCTCCTGACCAATCAAATTCAAGAATTCAAGCGATGTGGTATAAAAGCACTCTTACATAGTGCCGGCTAACTGCAGTCACTGCACAAAGGCCAGGCTGATAGTTACGCACCTGGGTGGCAAACTTAATCAGCACCATGTACTGGTTGGGCGTAGAGTCACGGATAATCTTCATGTGCTCCATGACGTCATTAAAGGGTGCCACGAACTTCATGAGGTCATGGCTGGTCATTGTCGTCGGCACACTGAGCACGCAGAGCATGGCGCTGCGCCTCACGTCCTCGGTCAACGACGTCATCTTGCTGCAGCCAAAGATAAACACACGGGGTAAAACACAGCTGCGTAAGTGCATTCCTCTCAGCATCCGGTGGAACAAAGAACCCATTGTTCACACAATCTGGTTTTCACAAAACGCCTTTCAAAAACTAACAATGCAACGTCTTGTGCATTAGTAATGGAACGTTAGCATAATTTTAGGTTTAGCGCTGCGCTACATGACAGCGGATACATGAGGCTAATGCAGGAAATGTCAGCTCCGAGATATTTATTTCAGTGTTGGGTGTAGTATATCAAAATTAAACATTCTGCACTTTAAGTCCGAATCATTTTTGGAATATTTGGAGATATTCTCCTCTCTGTCGTTTAGGCAATAGACACGGTCACAAAGCAGCTTTTCAGAAATCTTTTGGGTGACACCCAATAGCAGAATTTAAAAATAATTAAAAAAAAGAATCGTTCACTGTGAACAGGCCAAAAAAACAAATGATGTGGATCAAGAAAATCCAAGCAAACAGGCTGAGGACGTGTTTCTGCTTGCCTGTCAATCATGGTGCGTTTGTATTCATCGTAACTTTCGATCCAGCCACACTGAGCTAGCTCGAGCTAACGTCCTGCAAAATAACCGAGTGTGTGTCCTAATTCAGTTCATCATCAATGATCCTGCAAATAATAGATTATCTGGCTTCGAAAAGTGATCATTTCATCAAAACACAGGCTCTTTGCTTCACTGCACAACATGATGCCGCTTATGATGAATTTTTATCTACTGCGTGTACTGTACATATTTACTAAAGAGAGTAACTAATTTTTCATTCATTCATCTTCAGTGAATGCTTTATCCTGGTCAGGGATGTGATTCCAGGAACACTGAGAAATGAGGCAGGAATACACCCTGGATGGGACACCAGTCCATGGCAGGACACCGTACATACACTCATACACACCTGAGGGCGGTTCAGTGTAGAAAAGGTTTTTAGGAGCTGCGAGGTTATGCCATGGGAATTTCATTTAAAGTAGGTGGTTAGTTAAATAGGCATCTTCACAGACTTTACAGTGTTCTTACTTTGTCTTGTAGAGGTGCATGATGCCATGGATGATCTCCACAGACGGGTTGCCACTGAAGAAAGAGATCTGATCTGGAAGCTGTTTGGAGGGCGATTCAGCGACTTTGTTGGCATCGACGTCCTCCGTTTTACTGCTGCCACTTTCCTCGGTTGACTGCGTGCCCTCTTTCTCCTCTGCAAAGAAGCATGCAATTTCCTGAAATTCAGCTATGTTCTTGATTCATTCTGATGCTACTATTACTGCAGACCCGCTGACTATCAGTGTTGCATATGGTGGTTTATTTTTTAAAAAATATACTGAATACTTTGCTCAGTATTACATCTACAACTGAATTCCCTTCAGATGTGTCTGTTAAACTGCCAGGTTATCTTTCAGTTATTCATTTCTTCAGTATGAACTATGAATTGTTTCGTAACTAAAGCAAAACTAATAGGAAAGGTGTGTATTTGCGTAAGTGAGGAATGAGTCTTGAGCAGTTAAAAGGTTCTATAAGTTTTTCTGCTTTTTCGACAGACAAGCCCGGGCTCCTCAGAACCAGTGTGCTGCCTCCCAGCCACCACCACACCTGTACAGAGCTCTGGATCCATGCGCTTTGGTCATTGCTGGAAGGTGGAGGAGAGCAAGAAAGAATGCGGATTCTCATTTGGGATGCACTGAATGAATGTACGGAGTTGCTTCGAACCTGAGCTCGCCACCAGAGTCTCAATCACCATGTCTGCCATGCCCCGGCTGCCGATGTGCTGATGGAGGATGGCAGCCTTCTCCAGCTCCGTCTTGCCCCCTAATGTCACCCTGGCAGAAGCCAAGGCCTTGTCTCGCATCTCCTCTTCGGACATCTCCTCATCTGTGTGCGGACAGACAGACAGACAGACAGACAGAAAGCACTTCACTTCAGTATGGATTTATTCATCCAGATCCAGCTAGCTGTGATGTGATAAGTCCAGGCTTACAACACAAACACACAGGCTACAGTGAACGCTGTGTGAAGTCACGTGATGTGCAACCTGCAAACTGCACAGTCACTCAGGACCAATCGAAACCTATTTTTTTAACTCTTGTGTAAGTCTGGTTAACATGTTAATTAGTGAGTCTGGAGTCTGGAGGTCTAAACACTACTAAACAGCAGTCATTACATGACTCACTCCTCTCCCTTAGACAGCTCCTGACCGCTCATAACGATAAAGAAGTGCTTTATTATGACTGTTATGGCTGTTACAGGGCCTCCGGCTACTCCTGCAGCGTGTCAGCTTACCAGCACAGTACTGAAAGCCTTGTGGCATGAGCGACTGGTCCGCGAGCTCCAGACGGATCACTACAAGTGATACGCTCATGTGTTAAACTGTTAGCTCGCGCGCTAAGCTCTGCAGGTTCACCTAGCGCAAAGCAAAACAAAGCGCGAGCTCTTTCCCGAACACATAAACAAAACGTCAAAAAGCTGTTCGACGCCTAGCCACGCATACTGAGTCCTGACTGATACATAAACTACCAGTTACTTCAGCTTTCAATCACCGCGCACAGCTTTTGAATAAGAAAACAAGAGAGAATAAATAAGACTAAACTTGACGAATAGAAAAATGTAGCTGTCATCATTCACTTCCGGGTCAGCGGATTTGACGTTTCAAAATAAAAGCTCTCCTGTTCGATTACGTCACTACTTCTCCAGGGCCTTTCCACAGGGCGCTCACTACACTGTATAATGTTCTGTTAGGATGGATTTAGTCTAAAAATATCACGGTTTCAAAGTATCACAGTATTAAAAGACTATTTAAAACACATACATACACAAGCCTGTGGTGAAAATGAAAGGATTTGTTGACATTTATGGCCAAGATTTTGAATAAAAGTCTCATTGCACATTGTTGTATATTTAACAAAAAACAAAAGGCAAGAAAAAATCTAATCTGTTAACTGTTTTTCTTTCCTAAAGTGCTATTTTAAAGAATGAATTTTCCATTAAGTGTCTTATATTCATCAGCCTGGATGCGAACAGATTTATTCGTCTATCGTTTGTATAAGAAAAGTTACACTTCTTATATACACATTATGCCATGATGTCAAGTTTAAATAGGCTAACTTGTGTATTTCAGTCACACAGGTTTATTTAAACCCAGTCATTACATATTAATGGCATTAGCTAAATAAATATTTTATATTTTTAACACAAAAACATAAATAAAAACGAGGCCAATATTAGTCCATAAATTAAGACAAATAAGACCGGTTATTCAGTGCTGCATTTTATTAGCACTTTATTAGAGCCATCCCATCCCTAAGTGACTGATAAGTGACTGATCTGGTATGTCTCGAGCTGCAGTGTGCCATATAACAGCCGTAGAGTTTTCAGTGCAGTCTGCTTCCCCTGGACAGAGAAACAAAGGTGTTTGTAAACTGTAAATACTGTACAGAAACTGGAGTGGGATTTACTGTGACTACACTTCACGTCTTTTGGGGGAGTCGCAGACGGATGAGACGTTCTGGAGTATGGACTTATGATGATCAGTAAAAAATAAAAATGAATGGGTAGACTGTAATAGATGGAAAGACATTTTGAACAGGATTTTCAAACTGTCAGTGATAACAGTCTGATCATTCACTTTGACTAACCATGAAATCAGGACACAGTAATCACTTAGACTTAGACTTAGACAGAATTGAGAGTGGAGAGTGGAGGAGGTGGCATCCTCGACGGAGCGGTTCGACCGGTAGGCAAATTGGAAGGGGTCGAGTGTGGAGATGATGTGTGGAGATGATGTGTCTCTCTACCAGCCTCTCGAAGCCTTCATCATGATAGGAAGAGAAGTGATGGAGGTTTTCTTTGGAACTGTAATAACCCTAATGATGATATACCATGATTAGAGACTCTGACATTATACTGTTAATGTATACCGTTAATTATTATTAGTATTTTTATTTTAGCCTTATTAGGATAAAATCATATAAATCATTTCTACATTTTGATAAACTACTGACAGGCAAGAGACTCTAATAACAAGTGCATCTAATCATGTACATTTTTTAACAGCAGTTTCTCTACCCAAATGTGTTAATATGTTTTGGCACTGCAATATTTCAAATAATTTAACGGTTTAGTCCATGAGCAGGAGTTAGTCAATGTTAGCAGAATTTATTTAACACTTTGGTTGCCTTCCAAAGCACTTAAAACACTGAACGCTGAAGAGAGAGAGCCGTCTGAATTCTGCAGCGAGAATGATTGGCAGGTTGCAGACACCTCCTCGTCCTGATTGTTTGAATGTTGTCGGTCCACATTATTGTAGGTAATTATAGAGATACTGTACCATGATGGAGCAAAACCACGATCTTGGCTTGTACAGGGATCACACTGTGAAGATTTGATGTTGAGATCTACATTCGGTTGCAACAGCAGCAGGTTGGATCTGGTGTTTGGCTGCTTCTATCAGGGTGTACATGGATATAATACAATTTAACACCACTGTCCTGGATCGCAAACACTAGATGGCATATGAACACACACAGGCAGACTAGTGTGAAACTTTTTTTTTTAATATATATACGCCCAGGGGCCTTTATTTGCATGTTTCGCTCACAGCATTTTTCCTGGAACACAAAGCCATAAGAAACAAATCCACCAGAGTGATGTGTTAGGTGTTTTTCTCTCTCTCACTCTCTCTCTCTCTCTCTCTCTCTCTCTCTCTCTCTCTCACACACACACACACACACACACACACGAATCAAATTGTACACATTTATGCTCTCCTCCTTTCATAGCTTCACACTTACACCCCAAATGTTTTCCTGTTACTGCTGTACTGTTTCTCCCCATATGCAAAGGAAGTATTTGCATATTTTTGACATGTAAATCATAAAATGACACGAGTACGTACGCTTTATATGTTTCATATATATATAGACATATGCATATATATATGTAAATAAATATTTATGTGCATAAATATTTGATATTTCAGTGCCATGACATGACATACTGAATATTGCTTATATATTTTGGAGTTTTTCAGACACACACACACACACACACACACAAACACACACACACACACACACACACACACACCACACTTTGTCCATGCTGAGTAGATATTATGGGTGGGACCATTCTAAACATAGACATGGACATTGCGGTGGCATTTCAATGCGTGTTGCGCTGGCTCAGGTGTAACACACACAGCAGCCTTGTTTAAACACCGTATTCTTTCACTGCCTACATTATTTGGCATACCAGTGTGTGTTCATGGAACATACTGGTTCCCAAAGTGGCATCTGTGAAGCATAGCCAGAGGGTAAGTGTTTTTTTTTGTGCGTGTTTGTTTTGTCTTTATGTTACTGTGGTGGAAATCATGATCAAAGTAACGATATTTATTACAGAGTATTTATTTATTCCTTGGCTGGTTTGATGAAATGTGTTTGATTAGTTGAATCTCGCTAACTCAAAGACAAGCAGCTCTAGAAATACGTCCACTTGGACCTTATGGCTTCCTTTCACAAATAACAACTGCAATTCTAATTCCAATAAACAGCCAGAATATTACTGTACGGATGTAAATAATGAGCGTAATATCTCAGGAGTTGGATTCTGTTGATGAAATAAACCTGTGCTGAGGGGGTTGGCGGGGTTTAATGGTTGTGTAGTATGGCTGTTTTACAGTTAATGGGTTTGTAGTTTATCAATTTCAGTTTCTGATCCCAAGACTGCTGTTGGCTGGGTATTTTTTTGCTTGATGGACTGTGAAAAACAGCAGTGTTATTAGAGTCGTGACGGACATACGTGTACTGTGTGAATGTCGTTTCGGTATGTGTGGCGTAGTAACATCATTATCACTGTAGGTAGTGTTGGAGCTCTGTGGTGGTCACTGACGGATGAGCTCGAAGGCTCACAAACAGGTTTCCCTGATAACATGGCCTCTGAATGGATGTGTCTTTTCTCCCATATGGATCTGGCGATGTATTTGAACTCCCATGACTGATCTATGAAGTTGAAGGAAGCCTCAAGGACATAACATAGCAATTTCTTTCCTGTCTGTTTTGTTTTTTTTTTTGTATTTCTCCTAAATATTGTCCATCAAATCATGAAAATGACAAACTGTTTGAGGAATGATTTGAAATATAATGTACACGAGCATTTCTGACATAAAGAAAGTAATTTCCTAATGTGTTGTAATGTTCTAGGAGGAAACGTTGTCTAGTCATTATCAGAGGAAGTAGCTGTGGTGTGACTGATGTGCTCATTTCGAACGAGTCGGCTCTTTCCTTGCAGTGTAACTGAATCAGTATTCACACATCAGAATGGGAATGAGAGGCGTGTGTGTGACGGTCAGCTTTTAGGAGAAAGTATGACAGGGAGGATCAGCAGTTTATCAGGATAACTGTTGAGTATTAACGCGTGTTTATTGTGTTTGTCAGTGCACATTTGCTGTTTTAAAATGCAATATATATAAATGAAATAATCCCACACGGATTCTGATTTCGTTAACAACATCCTTGAAAAGCACGATCACTGGTCAAAGTATGGCACGGCATCAGAATGAGAATGGACTTTTGTACTGCTTCACTTTTTGGTGAAATAAGTCGAAAAGAGCTGGAACTCTGGGAGTGTGTTTGTTGAGTACAGTAATAATTTCGAGTACTGCATGTGCAATATCTCCCACCATCTCACTGTCTGACTGCACACAACGTTTACAGCGTTTACAGATGATCATTTTCACTTGCTCAGAGGACATTAATAATCTGGCACGCTCTTTTNTTCGTTTCTCATTTTTGCACTGAGTCTGGGAAGGAGTGTGCAGCTGTAGCACAGGAATTTCACTGTATATAGATGCTTAAAGCACTCGTAATGCACATGAGACTAAACACGAAAGAAAAGTTCTTCAGTATGGTAGTATGCTGATTTGGATGGAGCTTGTGGAGCATACAGTTTCACACTCTGCTTGCCCTTCTGTTCAGTGCATTAGTTAATTCTGTCACTGCGGTTAGATGTGGTGGAGAAGAGGAAGGGGGAGGGGCTTAGTGGAGAGATGAGCAGATAGGTGGAGTAAGTTGTGAGTGGAGGTCAGCTAAGAATTACCTCCTCCTCCGCCGCTTCTTCTTCTTCTTCTTCTTCTGTCCTTTTCACCATGCTATGTGCTGGAAGAAGACTTTGAGACTTTCCCCCAACCTGTCTGTAGTGATCTGCTGAAGGTAAGTTGTGTGTGTGTGTGTTTCTGTAGTAGTAGTTTTCGTGCAGTGCTGGGTAGCAAACTTCACGTCTTCTTCTCTTCCCTTAATCATGTCACCATCTGTACTTCCCGTTTCGCACGGTTCAGCTGATAGTTAGAGCTCGTGCATCCACGCAGCACTAGCAGGAGGTTGTCCATGACCAGGAGATGGTCGGTGCACACAACACGCTAACTGGACGCGGTGTGTAGTACTGTGGAATAACTGCATGTACGTGCGTTGGTACATGGCCAGGATTTGCAGGAAGGAAACCAGCCTGATGTGCTGTAGACTGTTATAGACAACTTCGTGGAGGGAAATTTGAACGCGTGCCTGGAAATGTGCAAGGAACATCTGGAGGAAGAGCAGAAGTGTACACGCGCGAGCTCTTTCGAAGCGCACGCGCATTCCTCAGGTGNTGTGTGTGTGTGTGTGTGTGTGTCAGGGGCACGTATCGATGAGACACTATTCCAAAATGATCCTCATCTGATGTCCTGCGTCTATTAACCGGAAGAACCGGCTTTATCCAGAATAACGCGGTAATGTGTGAGGCCTGCTGTGTGCACCGGCCAATGATCAGATGAGTATGGTTTGCACGCGCACACACACACACACTCGTCCACACACACACACTCGTGCTTGCCTATACAAGCCTTCTGCTTTCTCTGAAAACGCTCCAAAAACCCAATTTACTGAGCACAAGAAAAGAAACATGAAATGAGTTACAGAACCATATCCTGCATTTTATTCCCTATTTTATTATCATTATTATTAATACTTTCACTCGTTTTTTTTTTTTGGGTTAGGGGCGTGGCCAAACGTATCCACGTCATCCCGCCAGCTTGAGTCTGTCCAGGTTTGTTAAAATGTATTCCAGCATCAGTTGATTAAAATCCATGCTATTCTTTGGTTTTCACAGATGGGCGACCAAAACCTTCCCGCCATGCTTTCGGAGGATGAATTGGAGAAGAAGAAGGAACACAGGAGAGTCACGTTCTCCCAGTTGTCCTCAACTGTACAAGCTGTGCTGCGAATTCGCCAGAAGTACCAAGCGATGAAAAGGCGCCGGATGGACCGGGCAGCGTCAGCATCTCCGCACAGTGCTCATTTAATGTCTCAGGGTAGTGATCAGCGCTCCACCAGCCCCAAGATCTTCACATTCGATGTAGTTGATGGTAATAGTCCTGCCAATGTAGGCAAGAAAAAGAGAAAGAAAAAGGCACGCGTCCTGTTCCCCAATAGCAGCCGCCGAGTCTTGCCCACCAAGGAGCAGAGCCGGGCCAAGAGCTGCCTGGTCCTGCTGTGCGTTGTGGTTTTCTTGCAGGTTTACAACGCCTTTGAAAACTTGGATGACCATGTGCTCAAATACGATCTGGAGGGACTCGAGAAAACCCTTAAAAGAGAGGTTTTTGGACAGCAGGAGGCAACCGATGGCCTGTTGGACCATTTAAAAGATTACTTGTCCACATATGTTCACAGTAAACCTTTGGTTGTGTCTCTTCTTGGGCCCAGTGGTGTAGGAAAGAGTCACGTAGGAAGGCTGTTGGCTCAGCACTTCCGTTCCGTGGTGGGCGATCAGCTGGTCATGCAGTACTTCGTGCTCCACCACTGTCCCACGGGAGGAGACGTCCCACTCTGTGCCGAAACTCTGAGCTCCAAAGTCTCGGAGATGGTCACTCAGGCCGAAGAAGAAGAGAAGATCCCCCTGTTTATATTTGATGAGATGGAGCACATGTCTACTGAGCTGCTGGACACTGTGCACAGTCTCATCGCGAAAAAAGACAACAACGAATATTTGAACGCCATCTACATCCTCATCAGCAACCTGGAGCAAGAGGAGATCACAAAGTTTGTGCTGCAGAACTCCACGAGCATCACCAGTTCGGGCCGAGGGCTCGTTAGCAAGGAGTTCAACGCTTTGCTGCTTAGTAATCTCAAAAAGCACCACCTGCTTTGGCTGGAGGCAGAGTTGCTGCCTCTCACACTTCTGGAAAAAAGCCATGTGATGGAATGTTTTATAGATGAGATGTCTGGGGAAGGATTTTATCCAGACCGCTCTCATGTAGAAAGACTAGCAGACGAGCTGGGTTACTATTCTGTGGGGGAACGAGAGTTTTCACGCACTGGATGTAAGCAAGTGGTGGCAAAAGTGAATCTTCTGTGAAACCAAAGGCTGTGTACATTGAGGTCATGCAGAAGTGAATCCTGTTAGTAGAAGAATATTCGAGGAATACACTGATGCATCAAGATCAGTACTAGTCTGCGATGGCTGCGAAAGACTGGCATGGTTTCACTGTTATTTTTATAGCTCCAAACAGGAATGTTATGAATGTTGCATTTTAAAGAAAATTATTGATTTTTTTTTTTAAATGCTATTGTTATTGTCCCCTAATATATTTGTTAAACGCAATGTGTCAACGACTATTTCTCTCTCACGCACACACACACAGTGCAAATGGATTCCTGTCTACTTTGTTTTGTAGTTGGCTGTTCCTGGTAAACTTTTGTAGGATGAGACATGTCAACAAATTTCCCAAGAGAAACTAGGGTGGTGCAACTGAGAGACATTTCCGGGAAAAAAACACTGAATGTAATATTTCAGGTCAGTGGATGTTTCGATCTCCAAAGTAACTTTATGACTTTGTCTATCATCGAATTTTTTTTTTTTCTTCTTCTTCTTCTTCTGAAAGTACTGAAACCTGATCTTTTTTCTGGGGGGAACTTCTTTGGATCCCTGTTAACCTCCTTTGAATGACCTGTACCTTGGTGTCTGGGAGTCAGAGTCCCCCATTTTAGATGAGCAAAAGAATAATCATGTACTGGATTGCCTGAAGCTCTTATTTTACATCATATTGGAAAATGTTGCTGTACAATATCTGTACTTTTAGTACAGCTCCGGGGTCAAGATCTCACACAAATCACACTGTAAAAGCCCACATCAAACCCTGGCTTGGTGATTAGTTTTTGGGTAATAAATTCTGATCATTCAGGAGGAACTACTTTATCACCTAAATTTGCTTTTCCCCAATGTATGTGATTACTGAAGGACTGAATGATGAACATCATGTTATTAATTCCAGAATTATAAAACATAAGTAAAACTACAACTCTACATAGTTATCGTGTGTCATTTCTATCATGTTTTTTTTTTATCCTCTTGTTTTATTAATCTAATCTCCCACTGAAACTGGCTGTGATATACAACAAAAGATCAGAGATAATATCCAAACCTGTACATCATCTGTTTTTCTTTTTTTGGTGGGGAAAAACACCACCATGTTTAACTGATCTTTTATACCCCACTTCACAGACACTTATGTTAGTCCAGACTAATTATTATTATGTTGTGTAATTACTTGTACATCAACTCAAAGTAAATGACATTTATTGCTCCCTTAACACCAGTTTTCAGTTCAAGTTTATTGCAGGATGCTGATGAAGGAATTAATCTACATGTTCTCTCACTACTCGTGTTTAAAAGTCTTGTGTACCAACTAAGATATCACACTGCAACCTATTAGCATGCCTACTATTCATACCGAAATCCCCCAGAGGACAGCAGCTAATGCTTCACTTATATTACTTTATGCAAAGTTATCATCAGTACTCAAACAGGGAAAAAAAGCTTTTCAGTTAACCAACTTCAACTGCCATTAAACGCCATGAAACCTGGTTGTAGTGCAGTGGGGTTTTTTTAATAACAGATAATTATTTGTAACAGAATATTTTAAATTTTCAGACTTAAGAACATTCCTATCATTGGTGGACCATCTATGTAGCGGATGGAAGCATTTTAGCGTTCAAGTATTGACTGCATCACTCGAAACAGCACCGATTATCACGTCTTCGTTTTTCAATCAAGTGACATGATGGGGTTGCTTGAGTACAAACAACAACAGAGTTGGAGGATAAATACCACCGGAGTGGGCATTTATGCTTCGAGTTCAAAGCCCAGTCCAACTTTATGACCTCCAGTGTTGAAATTCTTGCCATCGACGAGTGCAGAGAGTGTCACCTTCACACCTAAACGAGACAAGGAGGATGGGGAACAGAATGAGACTGAAGTTCACACGTTTGTGGTGTAAGAAACAGCTGACATCCACAAGAGCCAAAGTTTATAAATGCAATGATTACCTGGCCGCAAACTCTGAGTGTAACCAAATCCAATCAGACTGGCATTGTTCACCTTGGCCTGTGAGTGCAAAATCAGAGACAAACTATCGTGAGCTTTATTTTCTCCCCTCTTGTTTTTAGGAGCTAACAGCTAAACCTCACCATGTTTGAGATTTTTTTTTCTGAATTTTTCTCCTAGCAATGTCCCTGTGATATCGGTACAGCACACAAACACAGGAACAACAAAAATACAGCACCAACCACCAAATCAGCACCAGAATCACTAAAAACATCACAAACATTTCAATATAATAAACTGCTTTTTAGGGTGGAGTTTCCTTTAAAAACGGATTAAATCGACGAAAACCAATTTGATGTATGTCGAATTATGTCTCTATATCCTGAAGAATCTATAATCCCAAATTTCACAAGCCTTAGTCTCTGGTTTTTCCTAAAAAGAAAAAAAAAAAAACACCATGAGTTCACATCCTGACCACTTCAGGCCCACTAACTCACAGACAAAGAAGCATCACTGTCCAGCTGGTACTTGGCAGCGATGCCAAAGCGTGTGTTGTTGCTGCCAGCAGTCCAGGCCAGAGTGACCGCAGTCTCCAGCTGATCGTTCACCTTCTGGTAGACAGAGCCTCCAAACTCGGTTCCATCATTTCTGAACCAAAGAAAGCCATATTTAGGAATTGGCTGCTCATCGTCCAATCCTAAAAAGACCTAAAAGATCCCATATCCCAAAATATCAACAGCAACTGAAAGAATGAGAGCTATTTTTTTTATGGTATTACAGTTTTAATCTAGCCCCTGACACACTCACACATTGGTGTGAAGCTGGAAATCGCCAGCCTTGTAGCCAAGAGCAAAGTTGTTCTGCACCAGTTTGGACTTAGCTGTGTCGAATGCCATTTGGTAACCAGCCAACCAGCCTGCATAACCCAAAACAGCCGAGGAATGCACGACCGGGCCCTCAAAGTCAACATCGCACGACAGGTTGATGTAGTCTCGCTTGTAAGGTCAGAAGTCGAACGGTGAGAAGAACGATACCACTTTCATTCTCTTATATAATCACTCCCGTCCCTGTCAATCGAACCTGATGAAGTTCATTCATATTGTTACACCATATAGACTAATTAAAGTGCAAGAGATGCAGTGTACAAAACTACGTTAATAATACCAGTCCAGACACAAAGGCACTGTGAGATGCCACAGCCATCCCTGCTCTTCTTTAGCTTAGAAAGGAAATGTCTTCCTCAGTCCCTGTCAAAGTGATGCTAGCTACTTCCAGTCACCTGTTATGCATGTTACTTATACAAAAGAGAGCAGTTAGCCTCTCCTCCAAAAACACGAGCAGCGGGTTGAAACACTGCGGTGACTTCGCGTGCCTCAAAGGAAGCAGGGCAGCCTTCACCCTCGAGCATGCGATCGTGCTCTAAAAACTCAGCAAACAAGCGAATAGCAATAACACTGCATAATAACACTAGCTACAACCAACCCAGTGCATACCTCACAGTGCCATCAACAAACCTTTTCACCGTTTCTGATCTTCATGAAAACCACTCACCCTGTGTTTGGAACAAAGGACGTATCAAGAGCCACCTTCAAGCCCTTTGCCAGCTGTTCAAGACAGACAAATCATTTTACACCACTGATAGCATTAGGAATAATCTGATAACGTAAATGAGTGACGAATTTTTTTGAGAGGCTTTTCACACCTGGTCCTCCACTGAAAGTTCAGTAGCGAGAGTGTTGTCCGTGTTCCATTTCTGATTGAGACCCAGGCCCAGCTCCTTCAGCTTGTACTTGGTCTCCAAACTCCCACCAGCCTTGCCAGTGTCAATATTAGTAGAGCCAGATGTGTTGAATTCCTGGAAGTATATAAACATATATAAATATATATGAGAGAGAATTTAAGTACTAAATCAAATAAACCACACCTACAGAAGAATTACTGTAGTCCAGTGAAGTTCTAAAAGTTAATTTTACAGCCAAAGTATAACAGAATTATAAGATCCACAAAATATGAAGCATCTAAAAACGGATGTGGCAAATACAAATACTAACCATTAAGCAACATTTAATGTAAGAAGATTCTCCTCGATACTTTTTCTCTTACAAAATTCTCTTCTTTCCCTTCTAGTCCTGTGATCAGGGGTTATCTGCGTAACCCGCAGTAGAAACTGTTATAAACTTAAATCAGCCATGTCTGCATTTTTACATGCAGGAACTGTAATCCTGATTTATCATCTACTCAAGCTGCAGCACCTACTTATGTTATTCTTTCTGGAACAGCACACAAACGCGGGTCATCCGGGTCACTCAGGCCGACGTACAGTAGGCGGAATGCCAATCAGATATTCTGTACCCATTCTACAGAGGTTTATTTAAAAAGAGAAGGGAAAAAAAGCCTATTGCAGAAGTGCATCACCTCAGTTTGATTTGTGGAGCAGTTTTACAAGCTGCAGCGTCAGATTCAGTTCATATGAATCTTTCAACACAGAATATTTGGCAATGGCTGCAACTCAGCTACAGCAATCAGATTCAAACCAAACGAACGGAAGTTGGCAGTAACAGGAAATCTGGTTATGGGTAAAAGAAAAACAAAAAGTGGACAGGAAGGGGAAGGGGAAAAAAAACAAACAAAAAAAAACTTCAGATTAACTCACAACTCCATTCTGTGACTTGGTCTTCAGGTCCAACTTAACTATTCCAAAGCCTATGAACAAAGCAAGAGACAAGACAGAGCTAGAAACATCGCTTCCTAAAATACAGCCAATCATCGTACGGTTTATTCTCTTATTAAACCCATGCTAGAGGTATTAACTTACCATATCCTTTGCTAAAGATATCCTTCGCCGCTTTTCCCAGGTCGGAGTAGGAAGGAGGAACAGACATTGTACCTAATAAAAAAAAAAAAAGTAAAGATTTCAATCAATGGCTATGTTTACATGCACGTCAAATTCAGTTAAAGCTCTATACTCGGGCTGCAGCCATATTCTTATTTATTGGAGCAATATATCGGAATATTCCTGTATTCCTCATATTTCCTTAATCCGCGACTACATTAGCCGATCCCCACATGTCTATGCTATGACTTTTTGGCTATTACAATGCCAATTAACGTGTGTGTGAACACACGACACAACTCGGCTTAAAGCACGTCGTGATGTCTTTGATATTTTTACATAATTTGGAATTAGAAGAAACAGGTCACTAAGAGGATGTGTGGAGCAAAACACAAAGATTATTGATCATTGGGGCAGTCGTGGCCTAATGGTCTGAGAGTCAGACTTGTAACCCGAAGGTGAACCTGAAGGTGGTGGGTTGGAGTC
>CM074961.1:6387740-6402650 GCA_037577455.1 Pangasius macronema
ATTACTCTGGACTGTTGACCCCAAGTACTTAAACTCCTGAACCTTCTTCACCTCTTCACCCTGTAATCTTACTGTTTGTGACTAAAACTAAAACTAACGACTATAAAAGGCATATAGTTTCGCATACTGAAGGGAGATTGGTAATATGAATAGATAAGAAAATGGGCAACAGTAACATAGATGATTCTGAAGAAATACAAATAATTCTATTAGACTAATAGATGTCTGGATGCTATGTTGTTCTAGGGTCTTGGGAGGCTGTGCGAGCGCTTCCCAGTGGTGGCTCACTCCGTCACCATGTCTCTGAGAGACTTCCTGGTGGTGCCGTCGCCTGTTCTGGTCAAGCTCTACAAATACCACAGCCAGTATGCCAGTGGTGAGACCCATTATCACCATCACAGCTAAAGTGGCTACCACTTTAGATCACATACACGAGGACACTTCTGTTATTAGAATGCAGGCAATCAGACTTGAAGAAATGAATCACTTTCCTCTTTTCTGAAAAAGGAACTGGGGAGATTAAGATCCACGTGACCAACGAGCATTCCCAGTCCACCTTCAGTGCCCACGCCAGTAAGAAAAGCCAGCCGTCCATGTATGAGCAGCTCCGAGACATCTCCATAGACAACATCTGCAGGTAAACGAATGATGGACATGACAGATTTTCATGTCACGCTGTAATGAACAGTATGTACTGTAGAGAATATACAGAATGCGTACTGACTCTGGAGGGAAAAGGGCCATTTTGTAGATTTATTTAATATATTAAATTCTGAAGAATAGTGGTATATACTGTACTACCCTGCAGCAACCTTCCAGGGTGTTGTGTTCCTTTAGTCACTCTTAAAATGTTTAGTTGCTTGTATCCCATTTATTGCCATTTAGGTGCCTGAAAGCAGGACTGACCATGGACTCTGTCATTGTGGAGGCATTTCTTGCCAGCCTGTCCAACCGTCTTTACATCTCACAGGAAAACGACAAGTAAGCCTTTGTGTTCTATCAGTTCTTTCAGAATAAATCAGTTATATCTTTACAATTTAAAGCAGTGTCACTGGAATGTTGCTCCTTCTTGTCTAGGGATGCTCACCTTATTCCGGATCATACCATCCGGGCATTGGGGCACATCGCGGTGGCATTGAGGGACACGCCACGTGTAATGGAACCCATCCTCCAGATCCTGCAGCAGAAGTTCTGTCAGCCGCCGTCCCAGCTCGATGTGCTGATCATTGACCAGCTGGGCTGCATGGTCATCACTGGCAATGTGGGTTTGCTCATACACCAATAGCTTTATTTTTTCATATTGCTAGATGAAAATATGTTCTTCATAAATGGGGGCGTTTTTGTTTAGTGCGCATTGTGTGCTTAAGGCAAAGCTTTCTCCTTAGTTGAGCTCAGCAAGGACATGTGAATGCTGAGTGTGCTTTCACTGTGGAATCGCCCGGAGTGAAGGATCACTGCTCGTTTTCAGGTTAAGAGCAGTGAAATGGGAGAGATGAGGGACGCATGCCTTTTGTGTCTCTAAAAGCTGCCTGTCAGCAGCAGTAATTACACTCCAGTGCCTTGAGAAAAGTATTGCACTCCAGAATGTTTCATATTTTGTAGTATTAAAAGCTGGAAGGCCGTGTGTAACTCAGCACGATGCTACCACCACCATGCGTCACTGTAAGGATGGGGTTCTCAGGATGACGAGCAGTGTTTGCTTTCCCCCAAATGTAACATTATGTACCAAGGGCAAAAAGTTCAGTTTTCTCCCATCGGACACGTTCTCTAACAAACCCTGGGGTCTTTTCGGAGCAGGAGTATTTATATTGAGATAATTGCAAACAGCTGGACTCCATTCAGCTGATCGTGTGACTTTGGATGGCAACTGGAGACAGAATTAATTTAGGAGTTTCACAGCAATGCGAGTGATTACTTATGCAATGTAATAATTCTGCAAACCATATTGAAACCCCCAACTCCAATATTATGGGTTATTTTGTGTAGATTCATGACATATAATCCCATTTAAACAAGTCCATTTCGTAACCGTACAAAATGTGAAAAGCTTCATTGGGGTGAATAGTTATGCACGGCACTGTATAAAGTATGTGCAGAATGTGCAGTAATATAAGTTTTAAATAATTACCAGATAATCTCTGCGACCTGCTGAAGCTGTGTATGAATTGTTAATAATACTTTATCGTCCATTTTTCAGCAATACATCTACCAGGAGGTCTGGAACTTGTTTCAGCAAATAAGTGTGAAAGCCAGCTCGATGGTGTATTCCACCAAAGACTACAAAGACCATGGATACAGGTGATTACACGTGTCACTTCCTGTTATTCAGCAGCACGTATCATAACTTCGAAACAGACTGCTTACACATAAGATGCACCGTTAAATGAATTATTCTCATAAATTTGCTATCACGGCCAACAGTGGATCTGATGTTGCAAGGAATATCATTTCTATAACATCCTGCAATGCACCGTGTGATAGTCTAAGACGGAAGGTAGCCTACGCAAAGCAGATGCGATTCAACATTGTTCAGTCTGCATTGTTCTGATGAACTATTGAAGAGCAGGTTTTCTTTAACGCTCTGTTGCTTTTCTTTCAACCACAAAGCATTCCAGGATCTGCTTTAGAAGATGATTAAACCTGAAACTGGTTGAACGCTCTCTGCAAGCAAAACAGGTTATATCATCAGGCCACGGAAGAAATTTGACTTAAAGCCATTGCAAAGCTTTAGATTATTTATAATTATTTATCATATCACAACATCTCGGTGAAATCTGGGTTTCTATTTGAGTTCTAGTAGGAGATATTCTGACTTTCTGAGCTGTCTGGATCCTCTGTTTAAAAGTAGCTTTCAATTTTCCCTAACCAGAAAACATGTTTTTAAGGGTGATGTCCTTTTTTTCGTTCTGTATTTACAGGCATTGTTCCCTGGCCGTGATTAATGCGCTGGCTAACATCGCGGCTAACCTGCAGGCTGAGCAGAAGGTGGATGAGTTGCTTGTAAACCTGCTGGAGCTGTTCGTTCAGCTGGGCCTGGAGGGCAAGCGTGCCAGTGAGAGAGCCAGCGAAAAAGGCCCGGCGCTTAAGGTATACACACCGACACTTTCCAGCGCCTGTTGTATTACACAGACACAGACTGTAAAGTTCATCGCTGAAAAGGAGTCATTGCGAACAACAAATAGTGGGAACCAGAGACTTCCATCAAGTCATCAGTTCATCTTGTTGAAATCGCCACTGCATTCATCCTGTGCATAGACAGTTGATTTGCAAGTCAAAATAAATGCTGCGCCATTCATGTCTTATGATTGGTGGAGGAAGAAGTAAGAGCCAGGAGAGATAAAGAGAAAAGAAAAAGGGAAGAGGAGTAATAAAACAAAATGCCAATTTTGCCAATTCACTGTAATTTATTCTCAGAAAATAAAACACTCTCATCATATAGGGGGTTGTTAATCAGTTTCAGCTGCTTTGGTGTTAATGAAATGAACAGCAGCTGCATTAGATGGGCAACAATAAGACGAGCCCCAAACAGGAACGGTTTTACAGGTGGAGGCCACTGACATCTTTCCCCTACTCATCTTTTCTGACTGTTTTTCACTAGTTTTGCATTTGGCTAGGGTCAGTGTCACTACTGATAGCATGAGGTGATCCCTGGACCCTACAGAGGTTCCACAGGCAGTCCGACTCCTCCAGGAGGCACATCAATACGTGCCATTGCCAGAAGGTTCGCTGTGTTTCCCAGCATGGTCTCAGGAGCATGGAGGAGATTCCAGGAGACAGGCAGTTACTCTAGGAGAGCTGGACACGGCCGTTGTAACATCACAACATTTATTTCCATCAAGCGGTGTGTCGGTTTTTGGTCAAGATCTTGTATTGACAATGCAAGAGATGAGCACTGTTTTAAAGTCTCCTCCAGCACATCCCAAAGACTTCCACTGAGGAAGAGGTGGCAATTCATGTGTGAAGATGCTTCTTCATGCTCTCTGAGCCATTCTTTCACAATTTTCACCCTGATGACTCTTACTGCAGTGTCGTCCTGGAACACGGCCATGAGACGTCTTTCTACACAGTTATTAAAGAACTAAAAATCACAGTAATAAAGCTACATTGCATTAGGATTATACATTTTTGGAGCCATTATTAATGGCCCTAATGAACTGAAAGCAACACAGAAAATGACCATGAGTGAAATACGCATGATTTTTTATGAGCTTTTGAACTTAGCATTGAAAACTTCTGTCTTTTTCTTGTAGGCTTCAAGCAGTGCTGGTAACTTAGGAGTGCTCATTCCCGTCATTGCAGTGGTATGAGATTAATTCCTTATCCAAAACGAGTGTGAAAGCCATTACGTCCATAATGACATCATGGTTTTCACCGCCTATATTGCGCACTGTATATCAGACTTTTTACAAATGAATCAACTTGATTTAAATTTCAGCTGACCAGACGTTTACCACCGATAAAGGAGGCCAAGCCCAGGCTGCAGAAGCTTTTCAGAGACTTTTGGCTCTATTCAGTCGTCATGGGCTTCGCGGTGGAGGGCTCAGGTGAGCTGGGACTGTAGTTAGTATGGCTGCGTTAGACTAGTGTACAGATAGTTCGCCAGACTACTATATACGAGAGACGTATGCAGTTTTCCCTGCACTAATTTTGCAATGTCTTCTCCAGGTTTATGGCCAGAGGAATGGTACGAGGGCGTGTGTGAAATTGCTACTAAATCCCCCTTGCTGACGTTTCCTAGTGGAGAGCCTCTGCGCTCGGAACTGCAGTATAACTCGGCTCTGAAGAACGACACAGTCACTCCAGTAGGTTTACTTCAACTTCACTGTGGAGAATTAACTTCTGAAGGATTCAGGCGTTTGGTAAAATTTGCCACGCCTCCAACGGTGGTTTGTATAAGGGAAATAGTACGGTCAGGGTATACCGGAAAGCGCTGTAAGCTTCTTAGTGTTGTACAGATCTGTATTTAAGTAAGATGCATTTACTTAATGGGTTTGTTTCTTTGTAGGCTGAGTTGAACGATTTGCGAAGCACCATCATTAACTTACTGGATCCTCCACCTGAAGTAGCAGCCCTCATCAATAAGCTGGACTTTGCCATGTCCACCTACCTGCTTTCAGTCTACCGGCTGGAATATATGAGGTACTTCAGCATTATACATGTATAAGGGTTAAACCTACTGTGTCTACTGCACTGTGTGTGTGTGTGTGTGTGTGTGTGTGTGTGTGTGTGTGTGTGTGTGTGTGTGTATAAAAGTATATAAATTGTGAAGCTTCTTAACCGTGTATAGTTATATTTAATGGTGTGGAATGTCTGAAACAAATTATATTATTACAGCTTGCAGCAAATTGCAGGTTTATATTTAATTAATAATATAGACATTACATAGACAAGATTTAAATACTAATAATGAGTAAAGCTTTGTAGCCGCCAGATTTCCTATACAGTGAGTTTCCCATTAGGGAGCAAGGCCTTGCTTTCGCATGAACTTTCTGTTATTAGGTTAAAAATGTTTAATGTCTTACGACGCGAGAGACCTAAGTCTGGCAAAGGTCCACTACAAGGCAATAAAAGAAGATCGAGCCATCCAAAAAGACAAGTCGGGTAAAACAAAGACTTAAATGGTTACTACTAGTGCATGTAACTCACAGTATTCTACTCATTGTGGCGAGTAATATGAAATTTTGTTTTTTTTATGTTCCTCTTCTTCCTCAGGGATGATGCAGTGTGTGATTGCGGTTGGTGACAAGGTCTTTGATGTCTTCCTTCAAATGATGGCAGATAAGGTAGACCCTGAAATGATGCGGTTTTGAATGTAGGGCTGTTTAAAACCCGTTTAACTACTACTCCATGTCTCTATTTCCCGCATCAGCCCAAGACGAAGGCTCACGAAGAGGAGCTGGAGCGGCACGCTCAGTTCCTGCTGGTCAACTTTAATCACATCCACAAACGGATAAGGCGCGTGGCCGACAAATACCTCTCGGGCCTGGCGGAAACGTGAGCATGCACTCCACAAATTTCTCTACTCTACTCCTTTCTTACTGAGCTCATATCCACCAAAAATAGTTACAGTGATTGAAAAAGCTGTATTAATTATCTATTAATCTTATTTCTTGGTATACACGTTTATTCTAGTTAAAACTCAGACACAGTTCAAGCAGAGCCCTGAGCAGTTGAAGGTTAAGGCTCTTTCACACTAGCCATTGTTCCTCAGTTGCCAGTGTGTGATTTACATGTGATCCAGGGGGAAGCAGCCGCAAGGTGGAATGAGGTCAAAAAAAAAAAACAAAAAACAAAAAAACACTGCTGCAGGGGTTTTTGGTCACAGTGGAGCACTTCCAGAGTGGAAAGAAGTTAAATTTTTCAGAAGAGTGCCATCTGATGCCAAGCACTTTTTAAACTTCCGAACCGGTTGTAATTCAGGGGACGAGTAAGATGAGAAGTGCTACAGTGAAGGCAAGCCACTCCTCATCACCAGAGTTAATCTTTATTTAATTTTTATTACCAATCATACAAAAAATCTACTCTTGAAAGAAGGGCTAGGCTAGTCAGTTAGCTGATGCTATCTCGGTGTGATAAGAATGCTGTTATGGTTACAGTTTGTGTCCTGTGAGCTGCATATGAGCACAGAAAGTGTAATGAATGATTTCTGGGGGAAAAAAGGGTTAAATCAGCCTATGGGGCATGCTCATGCTCATGCTCATGCTCAACAGTGACTGTCAGGCAAGGCTGGGATTTTTCATCTTGTCTGCTGAGATATCACTATGTTATTCATTTTTAGGAAATAATTTTGATTTTGGTTTTATCGCTTTTTTCCTGATAAACCCCCTCAGACCTGGTCAGTGAATCAGTGGCACCGTGTCTGTGAATGTCTGTGAACGGCGGTTTTGACATTAGAGCTGACTACGAGCCAGTAACTTGTCCTAAAGTGCTGAGCTGAGAATATGACAATTCTCCTACTGATGTATTTACGTGTTGTGGATTCCAGCTTCCCTCACCTCCTGTGGAGCGGCCGAGTACTGAAAACAATGCTGGACATCTTGCAGACGCTCTCCGTTTCGCTCAGCGCTGTGAGTTTGCACGCCAGTTCTAGTCCGAGTATTCTCTCTCTCTCTGTATCACGTAGTGGCACTTTTCCTTTATCACTTTTTTTTTTCTTTTTTTTTTTTTGCAGGACATCCACAAAGATCAGCCATATTACGACATCCCAGATACTCCTTATCGCATCACTGTTCCTGATACGTACGAAGCCAGAGAGGTAGGACTCCGAGGCAGCAGGCATGCTTAGTGCTTGATTGTTTTGGTTTTTTTTGGTAATTTCCATGATATTTCTGTCCTGACGCAGAGTATTGTGAAAGACTTTGCTGCACGCTGTGGTGAGATTCTGAAGGAAGCCATGAAGTGGGCTCCATCCGTCACCAAATCTCATCTACAGGTGAGTTTCAGGAGAAGAACAACGGGTCATGAAGTCCGGTTGTTCCCTCGTATGTGGTTTGAGTGTTTGTAGAGCGGTGTGTTGTTCGATTCAGTTCAGTTTGTTTCTATAGCACTTTTAACAAAGGACAGAACTCGACAGAAATATAAATATAGATTTAAGATCCTTAATGAGCAAGCCAGTGGCAAGAAAGACAGCTGAGGCAACATGAGGAAGAACATGAGGAAGAACATGAGGAGCCAGTCCTCCTCTGGATGACGCCACACAGTGAGATTGTAGATCATTACAGTGTACAGTTGTAGAAGTACATCCATCAAGCCATCCTTTTCCGAAATGCTGCTTGTGCTGCATCACGGGGCGTCTCTAATCGATAGCGGAGAGAGAGTATCCCATCCCTTCCATCCTGAGAGCACGGCCAGTTTCGCTCTCTTGGACTCCTAACCACGGATGGCTGTGGCATCGTACTCGAGATTCGAACTTGCGCTGATCTCCGAAGAATAGGGCAAACGCTTTTCTGTTGCAACGCTTGGGAGTCTTTATGGTTTTTATGTGTATCCAGGTCAGAGTACTCACTGAAGCCAGGGTGACACGTGGGCATAAACTGTTTTTGGGAAGTGCAAATCTTTAGGGTATCTACGTGGGACCATCCAGAGCAGTAGAAGGTGAGCCACAACCAGGAGGCGATTCACAGTTGGTCCTAACGTGTGTGTGTGTGTGTGTGTGTGTGTGTATTGTAGGAGTACCTGAACAAGCACCAGAACTGGGTTTCAGGTCTGTCTCAGCACACAGGCCTTGCTATGGCTACGGAGAGCATCCTGCACTTTGCAGGCTACAACCGGCAGAGCACAGCTTTGGGGGTGAGTCCATGGCACCGCACAGCAAGGCAAACACACACACACACACACACACACACACATACACTCACGATTGTGATGTTTACCTGTTCGGCTCAAGTTGACTGTAGTCATGTGAATGAATGTGATCTGTCTGCAGACCAATCAGCTCACAGAGAGGCCAGCATGTGTTAAGAAAGATTACTCCAACTTCATGGCCTCGCTGAACCTGAGGAACCGCTATGCAGGAGAGGTGAGTGTTCCGTTCCTTCTCATTCATTTCTTGGTATTTACACTGCTCTCCTTCATGACACTGGGCTAGTAGCAAACTTTGTGTGTGTGTGTGTGTGTCCCATACAGGTGGCAGGGATGATCCACTTTTTAGAGGCGACACGCACCACCTCGGACCTGAATAAGATGATGATCCGGCAGCTGAACGAAGCTCTGGAAAGGCAGCAGCCAGAAGAATTTACCGAGGCCATGTTCAAAATGGCGGCGCTCCTCATCACCTCCAAAGGCATAACAACTTGCTCATGGCACCTCTTGCTCCCTAGAAACAGATTTTAACCTGATTTCCAAAAAATCTTTCATTAATTGTCATTAAATGGGAATGTTTATGTACTGTAGACTGCGACCCGCAGCTCCTGCATCACCTGTGCTGGTCCCCACTGAAGATGTTTACTGAGAATGGCATGGAGACGGCTATAGCCTGCTGGGAATGGCTTCTAGCAGCCAGGACTGGCGTCGAGGTCCCGGTAATGCAGAGTTTCCTACCTTCTGTCACTGAAAAAAAAATCACCTAAAATGTTAGTGGAAACGTTCACATTCTGAAAAACTGGTGGACATAATGCTCCAATCACTATCTGCATTTGTTGTTTGTAGTTCATGCGTGAGATGGCCGGTGCCTGGCAGATGACGGTGGAGCAGAAGTTGGGGCTGTTCTCCGAGGCAGCAGTGGAAGCTGATCCGCTGGCGGCGTCTGAGGAGAGCCAGCCCAAGCCCTGTGCCCCCAACGTCATCCCCCATTACATCTGGATCGAGGTTAGTGAGCTATTTACCAACTATTGACATAATCACGCTTACACGTCTGAATTCTTAAATCTGATTGGTTAAAAGGTGTTGATTAACTTTCTATAACAGCATGGCTATGATGTAATATGTGCTGCACGGCAACAGTTTAACATTTATAGTAATTTTGCTAACGTGCTAAATTACTTTTGGTCCCCCAGTTCCTTGTCCAGCGCTTTGAAATCGCAAAGTACTGCAGTGCAGACCAGGTGGAGATTTTTGGCAGCTTGCTGCAGAGGTCGCTCTCTCTCACCGTGGGAGGCCCGAAAAGCAGCCTGAACCGGCACGTGGCAGCCATCGGACCTCGCTTCAGGTTTACAGACTGCTTCCTGTCTCTTTCTCCTCTGATATGGTCGCATTCCCCGTTTCATATCATATTCCACAAAAAGAGTGAGTGTAACATGAATTGATGTAACACTTCGTTTGGAAGTCAGCTGGTCGACTTTTGCGTGCAGGTTGTTGACGCTTGGGCTTTCGCTGCTTCATTCTGATGTGGTTAGCAACGCCACCATCCGCAACGTGCTCAGAGAGAAGATCTACTCCACTGCCTTTGATTACTTCAGGTACTTGGCTATTTTTTTTTCCGAAAATGTACGATTTAATCATTAATCACAAAAACAAATATTGTTTTAAACTATGGATTTGATCATCTGGTTCCTAAACTATTGTATCTGTGGATACTTTAATGAGAAGCAGATTATAATCGTAGATGTTTCTCCCTTTCTTTTTATTTATTTATTTATTTATTTATTTTTTTTAGTGTGGCATCCAAATTCCCCACTCAGGGGGACAAGCGTCTGCGGGAGGACATCAGTGTCATGATCAAGTTCTATGCCAGCATCCTTTCGGACAAGAAGTACCTTGCTGCTAGCCAGCTCGTGCCACCTGGTGAGCCTGGCGCCAATCCCCCTCAAAGCTCCCTATCCGCCGGGATTTTCGGATCGCTAATCGTTTCCAGCACTTCTCCGATATCGATCTTAAGTAAGCCTGCCTTGCTCCACCTGTGCTGACTTGCACTGCCTCGGGAGCATGCCATCGCAGTTCCAATTTGCCACCGCGCAAATTTGAAGCCTGCACTTAGAAAATGCACGACTTTGTCACCGCGGCCGCCGATTTATCAATTTGTTGAGAATTGAGAAATGGCTCCGCCCCCATCTCCCCCACCAAATGCCACCTTTGCTAACCATTGTAGAAAGCATTCTCTCATCCACGCATTAGCACGCTCATGTAGAATGCATGGTCATTTACAGTATTAGAGGACTAATTTAGCCTCCATCCGCCCCTTAAAGTCCCCTCCATCCGTGTGTTGTACCACTACCGCAAGAAGACACCATAAGAAAATAGAAATGGCTGAATTGAAATTTATAGTCATTCGTAGTGCAGGTATTAATAAGTATCCATGCAAAAAAGGTAGACTGAGTGTGCTGGAATTACATCAGGGGATCGCCTTTAAGAGGTTAAGATGGAAAAAGCCAGTTGAAGTGATGAGATTGAATATGATGTGATGATGAAATGGGGATAAACAGTGAAAGTGGATGTACGCCTACTGAAGGACATTTTGCTCGACTTTGGCAGACAATCAGGACCCGTCTCTGAACAGCCTGTCTGTGATGACTGCCGCCGACCCCAGGAACACCATGGACATGTCAGTGGGGACGCGCCAACAGAGCGCCCAGGGCTGGATCAACACCTACCCGCTGTCCAGCGGAATGTCCACCACTTCCAAGAAATCAGGTATTGATGTAATTGTATAATTGTGTTAACCTCACACTCCCCGTAATGCAGGACAGGGCTGGAATGTCAGAAGACTCAGCCATGTTGGTTAACATGGGAGCGTATTAGGTGCAGTGCATTCATTTGTCTTTTATTTGTAACTGTGGTTTAAATGACTAATTTGTTTATATATTTGGAAAGAGAACCATCTAGGTTTCTTCAGGAGCAAGATTTAATTAATAAATAAACAAACAAACAAACAAACAAACAAACAAATAAATAAATAAATAAATAGGTTCCACTCTACTCCAGGCTGATCAGGATGTCCAGAATGGTTGAGATCAACCCATTGTATCTGTCTGTGGATTAAACTTTACCTGTTTAATACGATGATAACTACAGTGATTAGTTTTTGTGCTGTTATTTGTCCGCCGTCGTTCAAGGCCACTGTGTTACAGTAATTTCCGTTTTCCTTCTTTATTTGCCACAGGAATATCAAAGAAGAGTAACAGAGGCACTCAGTTGCACAAGTACTACATGAAGCGCAGAACACTACTCCTGGCTTTACTGGTAAGCCTCTGTTTTGTTTTAATCATTTTCATTTTCATTTTTCCACTTCTGCAATTCAGAGAAAGTGGACTGAGAAAGTTAACTGCACAGCCTATCACACTTTCTCAATCTAAGCCCTCTAAGCCAGTGGAGCCCCCAGCCTCTTAATTCTCTCCACCTTTTCCCATCCAGGCAAGTGAGATTGAGCGTCTGACCACATGGTACAACCCGCTGTCTGCCCAGGAGCTGGCCATCTTTACAGAACAGTCTGTAGAGACCAGCATTGCTAATTGGAGGTCCAAGTACATCAGTCTGAGTGAGAAACAGTGGAAAGACAACGTCAACCTGGCCTGGAGTATCTCCGCCTACCTTGCCCTGCATCTCCCATCCAGGTACCCATCCAGTCCAATCGTGTGTACAAATAACTTACGATACCTGTACAACACGAGATTATAAGATCTCTTTATAACAGCTGATACTTGACATTTTAACCCTTTAAACCCCAGACTTAGATTCCTTATTCTCAATACTACAGTCTATTAATACCTTAGTGTCTATGTAGCTACTGAGTAATAACTAATAGTAGCAACAGAGTGGCGAAACATGTTCATCCTATCATCAGGAGATTGTGAGTTTGAATCCTGACAATTCCATATCCGTTCATCCGTGTTCTCTGGGTGGGAGGGACGGCATACTATCTCTTCCCTGTCAGTCACAGTGACAGTAGCCAATCGAAGGTGTCTGTGAAGTCGTGTATGCACGTATCCTCAGTGTGTGTCACTCTGCCCTGTGAAGAAGCATGAGCAACAGATGGAAAAGATGCAGAGGTTGTCTTCACGTGCCTCGGAGGAAGCACATGTTGGTAGCTGTCATCTGACTTAGCTAGTGGGTGGGGATTGCCAAACTGGGGAGATAACGTGGGGAAAATCCAATAAAAAAAAAAAAAGATGAATACATAAGACAGAAGGAGAATAGCACAACAGAAATGTTAGCCCCATCCCTGGGAGATTGAGTTTGCACCCTGACGATGCCACAGTCCAAGAGACGAAGCATTATTCCCACCGTGCTAGAGCAAAGACTGCTTTACTCTCTCACCTGTTGATCATGTATGCACAACTTCAGCTGCCCTGTGAATTAGAAAAGATGCAGTGGCTGTCTTCACATAGCTCAGGGTAGCATATGCTGACGTTTACTCCTCGCAGTTGGTACTCTGTAATTCTGTAGCTGAGAACTAGAGAGTGGGTGGGAATCGCTAATATCCTTATTGGAATTAAAATGGGCTAAAAATCCAGAAAATTGTCAGTATAATACAATACAGTAGAATATTGTCATCCAGTTTTGTAATGCTATGATGTTGTTGACCTTTTATGGCCTGTCTTGCAGGTTCAAAAACACAGAAGCCATTGTAGCTGAAGTGACCCGGCTGGTTCGGCTGGACCCTGGCGCAGTCAGCGATGTTCCAGAGGCAGTCAAGGTGAGATGCTTTCAAAGGGAAGAAAAAAAAAACGATGTTCCTTTCATTCAACAGACAGGCATAAATATAAAAGAAAAGTTGGGGGGGGGGAAAGGTGCAATCATGTAGCGTACACACGCATGAGCAGTGTGTGAGCAGTGTGTGAGCAGTGTGTGAGCAGTGTGTGAGAAGATATAAAACAAATGCACTCATAGTTAACATGTATGACAGCTTATGATTGTTGATTTGCACCTGCTTACTCTTCTCTCTTTTTCTTTTTTGTTATTTTACTCAGTTCCTGGTGACGTGGCACACCATTGACGCTGACTCGCCCGAACTGAGCCACATCCTGTGCTGGGCTCCTGCTGACCCCCCGACTGGCCTGTCCTATTTCTCCAGCATGTACCCTCCTCACCCCCTTACCGCCCAGTACGGAGTCAAAGTGTTGCGCTCTTTCCCTCCGGTACGTACCAGTGGCCACGTCCAGAATGCTTTGTTTTTTATAATGGGAGTTGATATTTATCATAGTTTCCTTGTAATGGCACTATTTTCTAATTTAACTAATTTTCCAATAATATGATGTGATGGCAGGTCTCAGATCAATGTACTCGGATTGCTGTTTATAGATCGAAAGTGACTCGATTAACTTAAAAAGGGAATATATCCTCTGTAGCAGTGAAGCGCTTTCTGGAAAATGTGATCTCACGCATTAACATAAACTCCACACGTGACTTCAGCAGCATAACGTTTGCTTAACGACAGCATATCGCACATTTTAACCAATCATCAAAATATAATGTACTGAAGTGTTATGTATTTATGAATAATCAGAGCTAGAGTGGCTTCGTGAGTCACATTTAACTTGCAATATATTTGTAAATAGCTTGAAATGTAGTCTTCGTCCTTGCGGAAAAGGGAATCACTGAAGGGGAAAGGACGCGGGACATGAAAGAGGTGGATTTGCTTCTGGTAGCGGATTTTATCTACATGAACTTTGACTTGTGAATTCACAAGACTTGTGAGCTGATAGAAGTCCAGAATCACGTGCCATCAGGACTGCACGTGATCACGGTAGCCCCGGAGCAGAGAGGTTTAAGGTTTAAAAGTGGCAGCTTGGCGGTGCTGGGGCTTGAACCACTGACCTTCTGATCAGTAGCCATGGGGGCTACCACTAGCACTGTTAGCATGGAAGCATCCCGTTTACGGTCATATGCTCAGATGTTAGTGGTAGAACACTGTTTTTCTCTCTGCCTGCTTGGAGTTACCACATCTGCATTTGTCTTTTAGCTTTGAAAGTCATGTACAATCTACTACTCTCATTGTCCAGGATGGAATAATTTTTTTTTGCAAAAGTCCACAGATGTCAGTTAACATGGACTTTTTCTTATTTTCCTCTGTAAGGATGCGATTCTGTTCTACATTCCACAAATTGTGCAAGCGCTCCGGTATGACAAGGTAGGAAGCTATAGCATGTTGCACAGTTTTCATCATGACACGCAGGACAGCGTTTTCTCCTGTCTCACGGCGCGTGTTCTTCCCTCCTCTGTGACAGATGGGGTACGTGCGCGAATACATACTGTGGTCTGCGCAGAAATCCCAGCTGCTTGCACATCAGTTCATCTGGAACATGAAGACCAACATCTACCTGGATGAGGAGGGTCACCAGAAAGACCGTGAGTAACCGGAGAGTGATCAGAATCAGAGAAAATGATGAAGTGATGATTACGTTGATCATTTTCTGTACACAGAATTATAGCTAGAGTCTATATATCATGTTTTATTTTTCCGGTACACAGCGGACATTGGTGAGCTGCTGGAACAGATGATGGAGGAGATAATAAGCTCTCTGTCTGGCCCGGCTA
>CM074961.1:6402750-6427800 GCA_037577455.1 Pangasius macronema
CAACATCTACCTGGATGAGGAGGGTCACCAGAAAGACCGTGAGTAACCGGAGAGTGATCAGAATCAGAGAAAATGATAATTAGTCCTAAAAATTCACAGTGATGATTACGTTGATCATTTTCTGTACACAGAATCATAGCTAGAGTCTATATCTCAGTAGCCATTTATTAATATCACAGGCAGTCACGTGTACCGTGTCTCAGGTGTATTAGCTGTTAGAGCAGATATGTTTTTAAGCGGAATCTCAATCGTTGGTTTTCATTCACTGTTATTAATAATGTTCAGACAAATCTTTGAGGTGAAACTCCCCATAGGGCATTCTGATTTCCAAGCTTGTTGTTGGACTGTTAATTGTATTAAAGACAGCGTAGGTGTTAACAATCGTGTTTTTTTTCCCGGTACACAGCGGACATTGGTGAGCTGCTGGAACAGATGATGGAGGAGATAATAAGCTCTCTGTCTGGCCCGGCTAAAGACTTTTACCTGCGCGAGTTTGACTTCTTCAACAAGATCACCAATGTCTCTGCCATTATTAAGTATGTTCTGTCACAGTTAGTAATAAGAGAACCTCTCTGTTGTTCTGGGATTCACGATGTGCTATTTTCTCCTTGTCAGGCCGGTTCCTAAAGGCGAGGAGAGGAAAAGAGCTTGCCTCAAAGCCTTGTCTGATATCAAAGTTCAGCCAGGTGAGTGTTAACGTCCAGAACAAGTTCATTTTATACTTATGCACCTTCTTTTTAATTTGGGTTTATGACCTACTATTTGTTCTGTTCACTCTTCCAGGCTGCTACTTACCAAGCAATCCTGAAGCCATTGTTCTAGATATTGACTACGAGTCAGGAACTCCGATGCAGAGGTGCGTTCTCTGAAACATCTAAAGCAAATGAGATACATCATTACTGTTATACCACAGCTAACTGTAGTGCTCAGTATTTGTATGGTAGACTGGGAAAACCAGTCAGATATCCGTGGTTGTGTGAATTCTGGCAAACAGCCGGAAAGGATGAAAACTTTGATTTGGGCCAAAATAGGGTTTTTCTGCCTATAACACAGGTGTTAGACTCACGGCACCTCTGCTTCGTTTCATTCAGCCCGTGCGGTCTTTCTAAAAATAATACTGAAATATTACTCAACATTTTCACACTACTAGAACAGCGGCTTAGCTGGTGCCTGCGTTTGCTGCGCGCTTTTGTCAGCACGCGTGGTTTTTTTTGTATCTCATAGGGCTGTTAAAGTGGTCACCTGTCTGCTGCGTTCGATACAAGTCAGACTTCCATCCGAAAGCTTTTCAGAAACGCATACGCTGTTGGTTTTCGGTGTGAGTCAGGGATTGATTCGAGGGTTTTCCCAGCCTGCCACACGTTTCATGTATCAGGACATTTCTGTTCTACTCAGCTGTTTGTATTTTGCAGTGCTGCCAAAGCTCCTTATCTGGCAAAGTTCAAAGTCAAGCGATGTGGAGTGAGTGAGCTTGAGAAAGAAGGTATGTTGGATATTCCTCTCTCTCTCATTAATTGACCTTATTGTCTTTAAACATTCTTTTATTTTCAGCATCAATGCAGTTAATAACACAAAATACTCTTCACAACTCATTGATCATTGCTTCATCTCTGCCTGCATATGTACCTGCATAAACGTGTGCCATGTTCGTTCCAGGTCTGCGATGCCTCAGCGATTCTGTAGAAGACGGCGGAGAAAACTCTGAAGCCGCCCAGAAGGTCTGCTGGCAAGCAGCCATCTTTAAAGTAGGAGACGACTGCAGACAGGTTGGTCATCGTCCAAAGGTTTCAGGGCCACGGCTCTTTGGAATACAATGTTGATCACTTTTGATGATAAATCTTCTCTCTCGTGATAGGACATGTTGGCGCTGCAGATCATCGGGCTCTTTAAGAACATATTCGCGCTGGTGGGCCTTGACCTGTTTGTATTCCCATACAGGGTTGTTGCTACGGCTCCTGGAGTGAGTTTCACCTCATAATACACACTACTCACTGTCAGGGTGTTAGCTATATTCTGTGAGTTTAGCTTAGTTTATTGTTGGCTTATGAAATTCTCTTGGCTTATAATCTCTTTTGATTTGAAGATGTTAAATGTACTTTACTGTAGAGATTAGTACATTCCAAATCAGGTGCAAAATTGACTGTTCAAGAGCCGAGGATGTGTGTGTAAAAAGCGCTGTATGTTTCTTCCAGTGCGGTGTGATTGAGTGTATTCCAGACTGTAAGTCTCGTGATCAGCTGGGCAGGCAGACCGACTTCGGCATGTACGACTACTTTAGAAACAAGTACGGCGACGAGTCGACTCTGGCCTTCCAGAAGGTGACGTGCTTTAAAACTAACACTCGTTTGTTTCCTTTTAACCTTTATGAATGAAAGGAATACAACAGGATAAGCCAGGATAAGTGTGATGCCACTCCAAATTCGATTATGTTCCAGTAGCAGCATATTGCGAAGTGTTTTAATTCTCTTATATCACCACTTCTTATGATTTTTCATTTATGAAATGAACAACACGCTGTGGAACGTCCGTGAAACAAGTCCTTTCCTGTTAGCATTGGTGTTATGACGGCTATAAACAGTCGTTCCCTCACCTTCCTCTCTTTTTTACACTCTCTTGAAGCTAATAGGGCAAAAATGTAGCTTGTTATGCTACCAAGAAACCACAAGTCAGAAAACGTACAGTTACGGCTTTAACTGTTACAAAGGACTAACACTGGAGACTCCTTCAAAAAATGCTAAATAAATGTCTCCTCACAGAAAATGCCACTATATTGACAGTTACACAGATTTTTGAATACGTTCATATAAATCGTCAGACATAAAATTCCCTGTGTATACTACTACTATACTGTTATATTACAATAAGCACATCAATGCAAACGCTGCATCCGAAACTACTGTCAGAGCTGCTGTGATAGAAAACTAATCAACATCTTCTAGCCAATCAGAATGAGGATTCAGCAGCGCTGTGGCGTAATGCAAAGTAATTCCTATTTTTTATGTTATGAATTCAGTTCAGTTCAGTTCATTTATATAGCACTTTTAGCAATGGACACACACAGCAGCGTTACAGAAATCTAGATAGAGATTTAAATTTGTCCCTAATGGGCAAGGAAAAACTCCCTGAGAGGACATGAGGAAGAACTCCTGAGCGTAAGCAGGCGCAGAAGAGAGCCCTTCTTTTTCTGGGTGATACCGGATGGAGTTCCTTTCTCACCGCTGTATACTGTAGTCATTATAGTCACTCAGTGCTACGTGTGTTATGCGTAGCCGTAGCTTTGTGAGTAACGGTGTGTGATAGTGACTGGAACATTATAGGATAAAATAACAGGGCTGCCAGAAAGACACTGTTGGGCTCTTGAGCAAAGGTCTTAATCCCCAACCGCTCAGCTATATTAACGGGTTTTATTCTGCCTCGTTTCTAAATAGCTTTGGAAAAAAAGCATCTGGCAAGTGAATAAATTTACATTTATTCTATGGCTGTAAAAAAGGTTAAATTGCACGCTTTTCTGTCTGATGTCTGTTCCCTTAAACAGACAGCCAGGTGTCCTAATGCGCTGCCTGTGCTCTTGTGTCCACCAGGCGCGGTATAATTTCATCCGTAGCATGGCTGCCTACAGCCTGCTCCTCTTCCTCCTGCAGATCAAAGACCGGCATAACGGCAACATCATGCTGGACAGCAAAGGCCACTTGATTCACATCGGTGCGTTCGGCTCTGACTTCTAACACATCAGGAAAAATTCAACACCTTAAAGAGGAACACTGATTTTTCCATCACCAAAAAAAAAAAACTATAAGAACGTGTGTGTGTGTGTGTGTGTGTGTGTGTGTGTGTGTGTGTGTGTGTGTGTGTGTGTGTGTGTGTAAGTTCCTGCATAATATAGAAATAATACTATAATACCATTGTGTCTATAGCAGTTATTTTAGTATTTGCTCTGTCCCCTTCTTGCTTTAATGACAGTGTGCACTCGAGCTGGCACGGACTCCACACCGTCTGATGCATTTCAGATCAAATCCATCGGAGTCTCGTCTGAACACGTGCTTCAGTAGAAGAGATTAGGCATGAGCAAAATCTGACTTTTTTTTTTTTTATTTTTAAATAGCAGTTAACAGTTACGGTCAATGTCCTAAATTTGCTTAAGTTTAAATAGGGACCTAGAGATAGTGCAGAATCTTGAATATTAAATATGAAAGATATTCAACATTTACTTCCTTTGTTTTAAATATTTCAAAATTCTTAAACCTTCTGTTTATTTCCAATTTTAAATGGAAAAAAACCCAGTAACAGTCACACACATCACACCATGCCATCACTGATTATTTTTCCTGTAACATCACCCCTGATGTGTTTTATCCGTGAAACAGGAACAGGTGGCGTTTTGAGGTCTTATTGTATAATTATTTCCTTTCCGGTGGCTGTAGATTTTGGCTTTATGTTCGAGAGCTCTCCGGGTGGGAACCTGGGCTGGGAGCCAGACATCAAGCTGACCGATGAGATGGTGATGATCATGGGGGGCAAAATGGAGGCCACTCCGTTTAAGTGGTTCATGGAGATGTGCGTGCGTGGATATCTCGCTGTAAGGTGAGCCGTGTGCCTCGTAAATATTTGATGATGAGGGATAAGGTGTAAGGCCAGGACACAGGGTTAGAGTTCAGCCTGATATTAGTGAGGAGAGAGAAATCTATGTACAGGGCAAAGCTTTCATATCCGTGTTCTCTCCTCTCTTTCCGTCTCTCTCTCTGTCTAATCAAAGGCCGTATATGGATGCTGTGGTGTCACTGGTGACCTTGATGCTGGATACTGGCCTTCCATGCTTCAGAGGACAGACCATAAAACTGCTCAAGTACGTTGTGTGTTGCACTTTGAACACAGACCTTTTCACAAAACAGCTTTACAGAAGTCTGGATGCAGAGTTAGAGCTGTAATGAGAAAGCCAGAGTTGACATGAAGAAGAAACCTTGAAGGGAACTAGCGGGATTATAAATCATTGTAGCATGCAGGTCTAGCAGAGTAAAGGCAAACAGCACTTGGGGCGTTTTCACACTTGGCCCAAATACTTGAGGTTCATGATTGCGATTCAATACATCACTATTGTGCACAGGTTTCTGCACTCGGTTCATCGCTTTGCAGTTTTCTGCAGATGGATTATTCTTTCAGTGCCAACAGTCCAGATGTGAAGAAAAGAAAAGCGCTTTTTCGGATACAGGGCATGTCTTCATGCAGGAATGCTTGGAATGGATTTTCATTATGAGTATATGAACGTGAATAAACGCCCTGGGATTAGCCCTCTTGTTAAAGTCAGACTTTCTTCTACATATTTATTTTTTTAAATACATTGTTGTTATTGTGCACAGGCAAAGGTTCAACCCCAACATGAGTGAAAAGGAGGCTGCGGCATTTATGATTAAAGTCATCGAGCGTTGCTTCCTCAGCAGCAGGTACAAGCTCACTATTATTATTATTATTATTATTATTATTATTATTATTGTTATTGTTGTTGTTTGTATCTAATGTTAATCCAATTTGTCAGTGAGTGAGACTTTTTAAAGATTGATTTCTTTGATTAAACATCTATGAGAACAATGACAATGGTCAGTTTTAGTGGCTGTAGTTTAGTTCTAGTTTGTCTAATGGAGCACTTTTCTGTGTTGCAGGAGCAAAACCTATGACATGCTCCAGTATTACCAAAACCAGATCCCATACTGATGGCACTACACTTCATCCTCCTTCACTCTGTAATTATCTACGCCTCTTAGCTGTCCCCCTTCCTCTGACATCCGTGGCCATATCTGACCAAACGTCCATATATAAGGACAAGCACTTTACATAAGTCTTAACCCCCCAGCACAGAGAGAAGGTAACGGCAGAGTAGAAATCGTAGGTCATTCGTTTCCTTGAGAGCTGCTGCAGAGCCTCTGAAGTCATCTGCTGTACAAAATGCTGTATGTTCAATGAGTCAGTTTTTATCTCCCTTTAAGATTGACACTGTAATGGACTCGTACCCCTTATGTTAACATTTCACTTCGAATGTTTACAGCATTCTAATCAGCAGGACTGGGCATGGTTTGTTTACTACCAGAGAAGCCGTCTTTGTCACCTTGACCCAAATAGTACTGTAATTGCTTGTTATTGCTATTGCGCAATACGTCTACCTGTAACGTGTCACGTTTTAATAGGATGTGCACTGGATGTTTAATTATTATCCATATCAAACCACTGGTGTTATCTTAAAGACATGCAGATAACTGGAGAGCTTTTGCATGTACTTGAATAGACTTTCTGGTAATGCATTCGCTTGCTAAAAGGATCTCAGATTTCACAGTTCAGCTCTTATGCTTGTGTCAATCTGTAAAGAATCGGCTTATTTACAGTTTATTTCAAAGAATTTATTCATTGTGCTGTCTGGTGGAATCATTAATCGATCTGTTAAATGATTTTGTTATAATAGACATTATCCAGAGAACTATTGTAGTATATGGAATGTAAAGGTGTGTGTGGGTGTGTGTGTGTGTGTGTATAAAGTCTGAGATACATGTGTGAGATTACGATCAATGGCTGAACGATGACCCAGAACTTTATATTATTGTAAGCCTTAATGTTCCCCTTAGTGCATTAATAGATCGTCACCTTCGAGTCGAGCTTTGTTCCTTCGGTGTGTTTTATTTATACAGCTGTGCAATAAGCCCCATGTTACTGCAGTATCGTTAGCTGCTGGGTGGAAAAGTGGAGCTGTGATGGCGAGCTCTTTTGTGGTGAGCTCAGTAGACTTGGGCTCTACAGTCAGAATCCCAGTTGGCTTCACACAGACTGCATGCATGTGGAAAACAGGGATTTGCCGAATGATGTAGAACGATGACGTGTTTCAGTTGTAGTTTTAATATGCTCCTATGTCAAATAATACAAACGGTTTAAAAAAAAAAGTGTCTGTGGTGGTGTTTTTTTATTTATTTTTTTTAACTTACTCATTATCCTTTCTGTATAAAAATATATTTTCAATACATTTACATTTCTGATATAAACTGAGCCAGCTATATTTGCTTTTGTATACAGCATCACCATAATCTTTTTGAAAGCCTGATCTGGAGGTCTGTTTGGACAGAGAGGGCTGTTTGGCCACTCTGAGTCTTGCATTCATTAATATTTAATTGAGACGTTGAAATGTGGCACAGAAACACTGAGGTGATCCATGGAGAGCTTCTACCTCTGTAGCTTCCATGTAGAAATACAGGAGATCTCATTAATTCACCTCCAGCAGTCAGTATCTCCAAATATCACTTTCTCTGTTCTGTTCTGTTCTTTCCCTCTCCTTCCCTTTGTCCTTGAACCACCTCACACACACACACACATACTCACTCACTCATTCACTCACACACACACACACACACACACACACACACATCAGTTGTTCCAGCTCAGGATTGTAAGAATAAGGGAACAGAGTGTGAGACTATCAGTTCGTTCTCCAGAAGCCCACACTCTCTCTTGGAATTCCATGTCCATCCATACATTAGGCCAAATACAGCATTGCCATGGTAACTGGCTCCCTTGGTACGAAAGAGGGGATGGGAGTGTTCAGTGTGTGTGTGTGTGTGTGTGTGTGTGTGTGTGTGTGTGTGCAGCAGTAATTGGTATTGCCACTGTCCCCCCCCCCTCCCCAAACATGCCCATTCATTCACGACAAGCAATTTTCAGAAAACATCCCCTCCCCAAACACACAGTCTTCAGCTTATCATGAGGCCAGCAATGTTTATGCAGCTCTGCAGAGTAAGCCACGAGTTACTACAACAGCTTCAGTGCATCTTGACAAGTACTCTGGAACTGTACTGAAGGGATGAGCACCATTCTTGCAAAAGATATGCCCTCAGTCGGCGTTGTATAAGATGACGTATAACATCATTCCAAAATCTCCCTTAGATTTTCAACTGGGTTGAGATGTGGTGCTCCGTGTAGGCCATAGCATATGATTTACATCATTTTCATACTCATTAAGCCAGTCAACCCTCATGCCATATGGATGGAGCATTGTCATACTGGAAGACACCACTCCCATCAGGACAGAAATGTTGCATCATCAGATGCAGAGGTGAAGAGTCAGACGAACTCTGTATTGACTTGCAGTGACCGTTGCGTAACAGAGCTACCGTTCCCCCACTTTATCACCCACTTTATCACCCACAGTATTTTTTCCAAGTCTTTTTTTCATCACACAGCAATTTAATTTAACCTAGCATTAATAGTGCTTCTGTATGTTTAAAATGCACTTTTCACAGTTTTACACTTCCTTCCCTTTAAATTCTAGCTAGCTAATATGAAATCTGAGAGGATATCTGAGGCCTTTAAGGCTGGATTTAGGCTCAGAGACATGCCCAAGCGTGCAGGCTGCAGACAGGCCCTCCTAAAAATAAGCCCCCAACACTCCAAGTTTACCCTGAAAGGCACCTAAAAGTGGGCAACACAGATATAACTTACATTAACACCACTTTCTGAGATGCCTCGTTTTTGTAGTTCATTAAAAATCTATATAGTAACTTACAGCAGAAAAAATGCTTTCTAAAAATAACAGCCTACTCACATAGTTATCGATCCGATTGTGTTAGTAACCACATTAATGAAGTGGGAGCGAGCTAGTACATTACTCTGTGGTACATTAATGGTAGCGACACCAATTCAATTCAATTCAATTCAATTTTATTTGAACAGTGGACATTGTCACAAAGCAGCTTTACAGAAACTATCACCACAACGATGAAGATTTGAATTCAACATGTGCTGTTCTTGCAGCTTAGTATTCCAACATCAGGGGTTCTTCATCTGTAAAAGAAACTGCATGGACCCTCTCAGCACAGATTTATTTTATGGACATAGTCCATCTATTGATTGTATATTATAACAATTTGGGAAATTTATTGGAGCCACAGGGCTTTTTATTCTTGAACTTTCCATTGGCACGACACGTCAGGTCCAAGTGGACATTATTTATAGTCGTTCTTGTTATTGAGTTAGAAGAGTTTGTTAAGTCAAATAAGCTAATATCTATAAGAGGTTAAATATAATAACCTCGATAAATCTGTATTGTGAAATCACAGGCCACAGGGGTCCAAGAACCCCACTTTTGATAACCACATTCATGTTTCTATGTTATAAAGGCTCAGTCAGACCCAAGTAAAGCTTAAACGTGGGTTTCATCCTGGGATACCGTTCACGTGAGAGTTTTATTAGCCGAATATACAAACACACATGCATGGAAGCCTCTAGTAAATCCATTGAAAAAGCTGAAACATTATTCAGCCTGGTAATTATGCACATTTGAACTGCCTGCTAATCATCTCAGAACTAATGAGATTAAGGATAAAGGTGATTGGAACAAGTTCTAAGTATGGGGTCTTGACTAGTGTTTCTAGTATGTTAAAAGAAGCAGCTATGGAGATCTTGGGGAAAAAGGAAAACCAAAGGCTTGGTGTGGCACAGGTTTTATAGCATACCCTGCTCTCTCTCTCAAACACATGGGGCTAATACAAGCTGACAGTGATGAATGGGCTTAAAGGGGATACTGAATTTGGATGCAGCACTGGTGTATTTATGCATGTGGGTGTTGAGGTGGGTTTTGCTGTTGAACCCACTCTAAATCTGCATATATCCAGCATCTTGGTCTCAGTGACCCATTATGGTTAATCAAATACAGTCGACAGCCTTTGATTTAAAAAGAATTGTCTGCTTATTATCGGTTATTATTATTATAATGATATATTATTAGAAAGAGCATCAACCTTTCAACCCATGATATCAAATTATGGAATTAAAAATGGCACCGATTCTTTCCCAACACCTTTATTTTTATAGTTATGTAGTTTATATTCTGCAAAGCTTTATAATGTAACTGAAGTGAAGAGACTGACTCCAAATGTGCAGCTCGGCTGGTCTTTTAACCACTGAAAAATATTCTTCCTATGAACCATTCTCTTTTCATTGCCATGTCTAGCAATGCCATCTAGAAATGTTTGGCAGAGAGAAAGACGGGGAAAAAAACAGATGTCAGATTTTACATTGAATCTTTTTTTTTTTTTGCGCACGCCTGGTCTTTTGTGGCCTAGTCCCTTCAGCTCCAGAAAAGAAGCCCATTATGCCTAGTCCCAAAGCTTGCTTTTCTATAGTGCCATGGCACAGGGCAAATGGAGGAGGGAGGAGTGCAGGCCCCTCTCTCTCTCTCTCTCTCTCTCACTCTCTCTCTCTCTCACTTTCTCTGCTGTACTGTTCCATGTGAAAGGCTCAATATGCTAAATGTGCACCCTCCTTGTGCCAGCCACCTGTAGTGCCATTTCTTTTAGGCTGTGGCAGTCAGCATGGGCAGACTGGACCGTTACATTCAGCCCAGCGCAGAAGGGATGAAAGAAAAGAATAGAACAGCTTCAATGCTGCTGGACAGACTCGCATGTTAGCCCCCCTCCTTATTTTTGAATTAATCCAGTGTTTGAGAGGCAGCTGCTGTACTGATGTAGCAGACACCTGGTGAAACACTGCTCGTTTTTAACAGAAAAACAAAATCAGATTTTTTATGCATGCTTAGAAAGGTTGAAAAAGAAGAAAAGAGGAGACTGTGTGTATGTCAAAAGTTCTAAACGTCAGGAAATTAAAATAAATAAATAAATAAAAAAAAAATAAAAATTCAAATGTGTCAAGTCATCAGCTATGGCACCTGGCAAGCTTGGTTGTTTTCAGATGTGTAGTGCAAATTTGCATTAGGCAGCAGATGCCACATTTGAAAACAAAAATCATCGTCATCAAGGGCATCTGACAACTGAATTGCCTTTCATGCATTCAGCAGCTTCTTGCAAAATCTGCATGTGATTTGGCCCCCCTCGCAGATGTGACTATAGTTAATCTATACTTAGCAGATGGGAGGAGAGTGGGGAGGGGGACGCAGCATCAACATACTAGTCATTGTGCCTGAAACTGACCCCATTCAGGGTCATTTGGCATGTGACACCACTCGAGGCGGAGCTAAATGGCCCCATGGAATCAGGCACACAAGGGCCATAAAAATGCCAACCCTCTATTCCCCTGGGGTAGGGAGGTGCTCGCTGGCCTCTTGACACACACTGGCAAGCTCGAGAGGGGAGACAAAGGGAGAGGGCTGGCCTAAATGGGCCGCAGAGGATGGAAGAAAATGGCGCATGCTAAGAATGAAGCTGTGGAGTGTAGTGAAGTGTTGGCCCCCTTCGTTGGTGAAGCTTGGAGAGGGGCTCCCAGATGGCAGACGGAGGTTTGTGCCATGACTGGTTTGGGGCGGCTTCCCTCTCACCCGTTCATCATCAATCACTGGCTGACCCCCCAAACTGCCAGTTCGAGCCACATGCAACAGCACAACAGGCTCTGAGCCGTTGGAACGAGACTTCCCTTATGATACAGGTATGGATGGGGAAAGAAGCATCACAAAACAACACACCCGCAAACACACGAAAAGAAAGCAAACTGGGCACAAAGTATGGGTATTTTGATCAAGATTTTAATGATTCTAAAATGACTTCTCATAGCTGTACATTAAGACCATAAGGAGATGAGATCACCTCTGTACATCGTATTGTGTTCGCATAACACAATTCGAGCTGCAAGCTTCATGTAGCTCGGCCCTGAATACAAGATCTCTGAGGAACTGAAACGTGAAACCAAGGTGTTGTCCGCAAGCCATGTTCAAGGCTAAAAAGAGTGTAATAAAGACAGTAATTGAACAAATATTTGCAACGGAGATATACCATTCTGAGGTAAACAAATCCTTAAAACAGACAGATGTATATTCAGAACGATGTCTATAAAGTCAACGAGACCCAAAAAAAAAACAAGGACACTGGAATGGGCAGAGACTGGCTAGAAGACAGTGAAAAAAGGCTGGCTGAATGCTCGTATAGGCAGCAGGAACACAGTATTAGGTGCAATATGGCCTCAAGATAAAACGGACATGGAAAACAAAGACTTGTAGAGCTTGCTTTGGTTTACTTAGGGGTTGGTTTGGTAAATTGAGGTCCAAGTGGTTGGCTAACATTTAGCAGTGTGAGACTTCACAATACTACACAGGAAAAGACGTAGCGCTGCTGCAACAGGCTACAAATCATAGCAGCAAATCAAAGATCAATCTTCTTCGGTCTCAAAATATTGATCAAGTGATAATTAAGATAACTGAGCAAGTTCTCTAGATTCTTTCAAAAGGTCATTCTTAAGGGACCTTGCTGTCAAATCGCAAAGTGCATTTTATAAAGCTTATATTCCATCTCTGACCACACAACACGCCTGCATGCCACTCGCTTTCTGACGGACTTGGGAGGTGAAGGTAAGCAGAAGAGAGTTCATTCTTACAAAAGCTTTGGCTTTGTTGGTCATATGTAAATAGGACACCCCCTTGACAACCTCCAAAGAAATAAAGGAAATGGAATCCACTAGGAGCCTTGAACCATGATAGCGTGACAACACCACGGCTTTCAATAACCAACACAAACACAACAAGAGTGCTTGTTACACAATTAATGAAAGTCCCATACTGTATCAACAGACAGAAGCAAACAGGTAGGGAAAATGTTAAAAAACAAAAAAAAACAACAACAAAAAAAACAGCCTTCAAGTCTTTAGTACAGAAAAAAAAAGAACACATGATCCAGAGGACATGCATGCTTTAAGTGAGAGAAGGCTCAGAATGGAGAGAATCCAGCCTAGAACAGGAACACTTCATGGGACCACATACATTCCTCACGCCTACATCCATGTGGGATTTGTTTTGTCGTCATTTTAAGCAATAAAATTAAGACCCTGAAAACACCTCGTCTCACACAAAGTGAAATCTTTTAACAAAAGTGAAAACAGGATCAAAATAAATACATTCATCACTGACAATAGACCTTTGATGATTTAAAAAAAAAACATTTTTTTGAACACTGTCAGTAAGTGTTTGCACCAATGTGGTTCAGAGGAGAGGCCAGTCAGATGGAAGCTGCTTCTTTTATGGGTTCAGCAAATGGCTCAGAAAAACAAACAGTAATCATTAGAAAATTTACAGCAGATTAAACAAGGGATAGCGAGACCCCTCTCTCCACCCCACCGAGGTCCTACATGGGCTGAGGTAAGTCATGTTCATGTAGCTTCTATTCATACTCATGTAGACATCTGAAAGCAGCAGAATAACAAAAATAACTGGATGTGATAATATATTAAGAGTGCGCACACACACACACACATACACACACACACACACACACACACACACACACACTATATTCAGGCCATACAGGGACCTGTTTGGGGGGGGTGGGGGCAGACATTTTCACAAATCGTTTTTATTCTTTCAGTTTACGACACCTCCACAAAGAAGCATGCTCGAACTGGCCTCTCCTCTCCTGAGGTCGGAGACTGTAAGTGTTTATGTAAACAGTGAGATATACACAAGAATCATTACATCAGATAAGCTGTCAATCATTCAGTATGTGCTTTGGTTTAGAAAAGAGTCTGAAATTTTGGGTATGAGCTTTATCTTATTTGTTTATACACTTTATGCTTAATATTTTTTTTTTTTAGTTCTAAAACACTCTGAAACTTAAAAGTAAAACTTTCATGTACATCTCTGGCTTTTTTCATTTTCTTTTCTTTCCATTTTTTTCTTTTTTTTTTTCGAAAGCGTCATTTGAAATGGGAACACTCTTAAAATCTATTTTGTAAGAAACTAGTGTTTTTTTTCATCATTAAAATACAGAAATTGACACAGTATTGACACAGTCTTACAAATGTAGTCGAAAGCTCCACATTTCAAAATATGTAGAACTATCCCTGAAGTCTGAAGTAGAAACATTATTGTCACAGTTTGAAACTTTGCCATCTTTTTCATGCTCTGTCATCTTTAGCTCTGAATACTTCGGCCATGCAACACATCTCTTCTAGGACACTGATGTACTGGTTAAGTGCTGATATGTACACGAGTGACCAAATGGCAGCTTTTTCCTGGAATCCTGTGTGGTACATGGAAGTGATGAGGAGGACACAATAAAGTCTCCCTGAGTTGATAAGAGTACTTCAACACCAGAGTGCACTCCAAACATGAGCTGCCCAATCACTAGATGTTCCTTAATGAAACCAACTTTAACCTTGATGATAAACCATTAGAATAATTTATACTTTGGACCAAGAGTAGCTTCCATGATGTAGGAGCAAATGGGACAGGACTACAGACTAAACAAATGGCCTAGACAAATGTCCCTAACTGCTTGGTCCAAAAAAAGAAAAAACATCTACAGTGTAAGAACTTGAGTGATATGTTTGGATTAAGTCTCTAGAAAGATGGATCTGGACAAAATTCCAGGAAAAAGGAATTCAGTGTACATTATTCTAGACTATATGCCAATAGCTGCACCTCATGATCATTAGTAAGCACTTGCACTGGGCTTTGGAATAAGAACCAGAACAAATAAAACCAAAAAGGAATGCCATTAGACTTTGCATTGAGAAGGGTAAAAGTTACACATGGAATGTGACACACTGGAACTGGCTGTCAATCAACAAAATGTGTACATAGAGGGCATTAAAAAGTTCAGCAGTAAAATAGGAATACTCCTACCAATGTCTGAACTGATAATGTAACAGTGACCCCAAGTCAGTAACCTAAGACAACAGCTAGGACTTTGGAATAACTTCATTCTCTGAATAATGCAAAGGATTTATGCAATACTTAGCAACCGAATAAATGGCATCAGTTCCTGTGTGAGCATCAGCTCCTGACTGTAGAGGCAATCCAGTGTACCGATTCCTCACTGAATGAACTTCTCCAAAACGGTGGTCATGTAACAGAAACATCATGACTCTACTCATTTTGTCTTACTTCTTTCTTTCTTTCTTTTTTTTTTTGGTCTGAACTAAAATAAATTAGTCCTTCTGAAGTCCTTCAATAAAGTTCATCTGAAGACAAAAGTAATGACAAACCAACTTGGAGAAACTAATGTAAACCTCAAAAGTGAAAAAACTGCCAGCCCACCAATCAGAAGTTTTACAAAAGTTGTTCATTGGTTTTTAGTACAATGTCCACTATAAACTAACATTCCCATATCGTTCCTCTTTACCGAGAACTAAAAGTAAAAAAAAAAAATCTTTATAATATTTTTTTTCTCCTGAAATGTTATTTTCTGTATTTAATCTAAAAACTTTGGTAGTGACATTCTACAGAAAAAGTTTGTTCTTAAGCCATTATTTTCCTCAGTACTAGTTTTCTCTTTGGATTTCTTTAACATAAAACTTAAATACATGCATCCAACAAGCTACGTTCTAGTTCTACTATGTTAAATATGTTTAAAAAAAAAAAAAAACTTTGTTGAGAGATGGGCAGGTTAGGACCATTCTGAAAACCTCATCAAACTTTACACAACCTTGTAGGGGTAAGCTACATCTACACCCCCTTTTTGTACTGTTCTTAAGAATTAAGAGGTAGCAATGTGACAAGACTATAAAATAGGTTTTTAGTGGAGGAAAAACCTTAAACAAAACTGAATAACAGTACCGACAGAATTAACATTCAAAATTCAATAAAACAAACCCTACCCATCACCCAAATCACCCCATCCCAAAGAAATATCAAAAGAACTTCCAGTTTAAACATTCACTGAAGCACAACAATAAATTATCTAAAACAAGTACCATTACTTTTGGCTTTTGTCTCGACAGTAAACCCCTATATATTATACGAGTAAACATTAGAGCTTAAAAGAACTCCCAGAACCACTCTTTTCTATACCCCCATTTGCCCATGTCCAGACGCAGAAGGAGCCCAACAATGGTACATCCAACTATGCCCATATTTCAGGCCACTTTTTGCCACAACTGAAACGGTTAACCAACTAATGGACCATCACGAGGGCTAGCAAAACGTAGAAATTACAATCTAGACTGAATTAAACTGAGAATTTGTGTGTTGTGGTATGAATGCTTTTATGGACCCTGTTCTCCTTCAAAGGCTAGAAATAGGCAATGGGCATATGGTACAGACTAAAGCTTGTGAATGTGTTTGGTCTGATGCACAAAGCTTTTATATAACACCATAAACATTTCTAAAGGCTCTCAATCATATATTTCAATCTTCCTTTGAACTGGGAAAAAAAAAGTTTAGCAATTTTTAATGAATCGGTTAGAGACTTAACCGTATTTTACACATTCTATGGTCCATTTTCTTAACTCCTGCCCTTGCTTTTAAGGACCAAAGGAAGCGAAATTGTTAATTATACTTGGGGACAACAGCTAGTGAAACAAATAATGAAACCAATGCATAGACTGGTCTGAAGTGATCTAGAGAGCCCAAGGAACTTTGAAACAGCATCAGTGCCCGCAGAATACATTTGCAGCATTGAGGGGGGGGGAGGAAAAAAAAAAACATGCCACAGAATCATACCAATTTTTTTTGAAAAGGTTAGTCTTACAACTGTTGGGGCTTCAACATTTTGAACTACTACTCCTGTCACTCAAGCCGAGAGTGAATCCTCTGTCGGATCACCCACTCATAGCCATCATCTTCACAGAATACAGGTGTGCACTGTACTGAAATCTTTTTGCGCTCAAGGTATTCCATTCAAAGTGTCTTTGGCTTATGATGGGGAGGTATGCATTCGAAGGTGGCTGATGAGGTTACGTTGTTGGGTGAACTTGCCCCCACAAAGCTGACATTCATAGGGCTTTTCCCCAGAGTGTACCCGCATGTGCTCTGTGAGTCGATATTGGCGTGTGAAACGCATGCCGCACTCCTCACAGGCAAAGGGCTTCAGACCAAGGTGGCTGCGCATGTGCCGCGTCATGGTGCCACGCTGCGTAAACATCTTGCCGCAGATGTTGCAGGGAAAAGGCCGTGTAAGCCAGTGCGTCTTCTCATGCTGCCGCAGTGTGGCAGGATCTTTGTAGCTTTTATTGCACACTGTACAGCAAAAGCGTCGCGAATCTACGCCATGCACTTGGACTGTCTGAGATGACAGGTCCTCAGCTTCAGCCTCGTCTTCCTTTGGATAGACATCGTCCTCCTCCTCTTTGATGTAAAGCTCTTCCTCCGTATGGGTCTCCACATGGGCGTTTAGCTCCTCGGAGCTAGGGAAACCTTTACCACAGGGAATACAGACATAAAGGTTGTCGCCAAGGGCAGGCTCAAAGCCTTCCTGCCGATACACATAGTTGGCACTGTTGCGTCCACCTTCATTCTCACTCTGGCCACTCTCTTCACTCTGCTCCTGGCCATTCTCCAGTCCTTCTTCCTCATCCTTACACTGGTAAGATAGATCCGAGTTGACATTTCCTCCACCTGGGAGCCTTTCTCCAGCCACATTTAGCCTCTTGGCAACTCCGTTGGGCAAAGTGGACCTTTCCATATCGTCACCTTTGTGGCCCTCACCCTTAGCTTGTCGCCTGGACCGTGATATCTGACGGGTGCTCTTTTGTTGGTCAGGGTCTGGAAAATGCTGGTTCTCGTCACATTCCTCTCCTTCACCTATTTCCATAGGCTCTCCGGTGGTGAGGCTCTGTGGGTTGGTGGGGAGATCATCGAACGAGGCACTGTTGGCTGTGGATTCTGAGGCAGACTGAGGTGATTCTTGTGGGATACTGCTTGGACTTACTTCTTCAGTGACTGTGCTTCCTGAAGGGCTTTTCTTAGAGAGGTCCAGGCCAAGCTCCAAGAGGCCACCACTGCTTGTAATGTGACCATTGCTCCCATTCTTACTAGTAGAGGGACTGAGAGAGTTGGCTGGGTTTGCACACTGAGCATTCCTGACAAAAACCTCATCCTCTGACAACTCATCTTTGAGTAGCTCCTCATGTCTCTTTGTTTTTTCACTGTCTTTAAATCCTGAAATTTGGTTTGGGGTGACAGGTGTGGAGGACAGCCTTTGGTTTCTAGAAGTTCTTCCATTGGTAGGAGTTGTGGGTTTGTTGTGGAGGGATCTGCCATTGCGTTTCAGCTTTTTTCTGCAGAGAGCAGCCAGGTCATGGAGTTGGAGGTAGCTTGCTGCTGTTAGGAGGGCATTAAAATTGTGGTCACTGACCTGATCCGAGGACAAAAGCTTGCCAGTGTAAATAAAGTCCAGTACCTGCCGAAATATTGACGGGTTGACCATATCTGTGTCGAGATTAATTAAGTTGTCATGAAGGATGAGGGACTTAAAGTAGATACTACTGGCTGCCAGAATGTTCTTGTGTGCCCGGAAGAGGGCATTTTCTACAACTATAATCACATCACACAGATAACCTTTGGCTCTTTGTTGGTTCAGCTGCAGCAGCAATTGTTTGGCATGATTTGGCAGTTCCATTTCCAGCTTTTTTTTTCTGCACCTAGAAACCTGTAAAGAGACAAACGAAGATCAAGAACAAGAAAATGAAAGAGAAGACTCACTATGCTGTTCAATCCTTTCAGGATATACAATCATTTTCTGATTTCACAGAATATGTATTTTGAACAAAACTAAATCTAATGTTAATTAGCTCACCTTTCTAGCTGAGCTAACTAAGGAAAAACACTGTAATTACCAGAAATTCCATAACCATAACACACTTTCAAGCAGAAACCTGCACAGCACACAGCAGCCTGCTTCCAGCCTTTATGTGTGTAGAAAATCAAATTTTTGCTTTGGATTCACTCCCTTTTCCTAATACAAACACGCAAGTCCCAGCACAAAGCAGATAAGGTGGTGCAAGCAATAGCAACATTCAACATATTTCTCGTCTTAGCCTTCTTAACGTCCCTGCCACCACTCATTAATGCCAGCCTCCAGGGTCAGTCTCTTTGTTGAAAGATGGGGGTTGGGGAAAGGAGACCAGTGGATGTTTCTGACTGGCTTGCATGAAGGACAACATGAAACTCGAGCCAGAGGGAACACCAAGGGTGTGGTGGGAACAGGTAAGCCAGCAGTCCCTGCGCTGGATAAGCAGGCCCTGACTTGTAACAGAATCTTTGCAATTCCCAAGATAAAGGTTATGTCATCCAGCAAGTAGTGCTGGTATTGGTTGTGGAATCTACAGAAAAGAAGAACTGTCACCACGAATCAAAATACAACTACAAGTGTATTAATAGACCTACTTATATCTACTTTGTTTGTCCACCTTCTGCTAGTGCTCTTACAATGCGACATTCCAACAAAATCATTGGCCAGAAAATTAGCAAGTATTAAACAAATTCACTCCTGAGACCTCCTATGCCACCATTTGCTCGTTTACTTTTGCTGCAGTGAACTGTTTGGAGGAAAAGCTAGGAACACTTATCATTTATATAGTTCTCTTGTTCACAAAGGTAAAATCATGATGATGATTAAAATGTTGGATGTAAAATTCAAACTAACTTGTCTGGATGTACAAAATCTTCCAAAAATATCTTCTCGGATGTTTTTTTTAATTATAAGATTAGTCCTTATTTGGTTCTCTGCCACACCTGATAAGGTGATCAAGGGCCTGATAACAAGCTCATAAATGGAACCAGGACTGATAAAGCAGGGAGAGATCAACAGTATTCGCTTACTTCTTGCTAATTTCCTGACCAATGATTTGTTGTTAAGAAGTAAAAACTTCATATTTTGCCTTTTTTTTTGCCCAGTAGTATATATGTATATGTCAAGTAAGCAAATTCATAAGCCACTTAAGCACCAGTCACATGGGTGGACACACCTATACACAGACTTTTGTGTTTTGCTATTTTTACACATTTTAGAACAATCCCAAAGACATAATATTATTATTATTATTATTATTATTATTAATAATAATAATAATAATAAAGCAGATTATAATGAGATTATCATTAATTAACTTTGCAGTAGCAAAAAATATTCTTAAAATAGTATAACTCTGCGTTTCCTCAACCAGCTTCAAGATATATGCTTTTCTGGCAATCTTGAAATTTCCACATATGCGGAGTGCTTTTTGTCTACTTTTATTACGTTCTAAAGGAAAAGTACTTGTTCCTTGGATGGCAGTTAATTTAAAAGGTTTGTAAATAAGATCATACACAGGCTTCATAAATAACCTCACTATTTATGGCCTATTTGACGAATGTCAAGCGAAAGCTCGTCCTTAAGAGCATGAAAAGCCATACAATCAATCAGGTGGGTCCAGATTTTTGTTTCATATCGCAGGACTATTCAGCAGCCAGCAGAAGCAGTCAGCGGACAGAAAAATATTCAGGGGTAAAAGAAGCTAAAAGGCTAACAAGTACATCCTTGTTATCGTTAGGCAGCCGACCTCATTTGCGTGGATCATGTGAACTGAGCTGCTGCTTTTAACAGCATCAGCATTTAAACTGGTTTTCTACAAATGGCACGTATCTGACTTTAGACCCAGCAAACGACTGCACTGCAGGGTTTAGCATTTAACTGATTCAACTCACAAGCTCCTTACCAAGAACACGAGTTGAAATCCTTTGTGTTAGGAGAGGGTAAATACTCTTCACAAATCAGTCTTCGGACCTCCAGGGCTGCAGTCTGACACAGCCGGTATTTCGGATCTCAGAAAGTCAGATATTTCCATATGACAACTCACAAATCAAATTTCCCCAATGTGTAACAGACCAATTTACCACATTCACCTCACTTTGGCAACCTCACTGTATTTGTAATTTCCAAATCCATAATTTACTAGGCAAAAGCAATATCCAGGTAAACTTCAGGGATGAGAACTTTGTTTTTGTCGGTGTCTGAGACAACACGCACCATGGATTATGTCATGTAACGTTATTCTGCAGAAAGAGCTTTTGTAAACATCTTACGTGGAGGTTTTTATAATTAGTCTACCTCCAGCATCAAAGCCAGCCCTAACAATAAATCTACTCAGAGTGGTACCATCTCTCAAAAGACAGTTTTCAGACCTGGAGTATAAAAGCACACTTTACGGACAACAACAACAACAACAACAACCACCACCCCCACGTCTATCTGACCAAATGTCTAAATCAAGATTGCAGCCCACAAAAGAAAACCCACTGGCAGGAAAATAACCCAAAAGCAAAGGTAATTAGAGAAAAGAATTTATCTGAATTGCGTACACGGGTTGATAAGGTGCTGCCGACCCTTTTTATTGCTCCATAGACATTCCTATCCATGAACAGGCCTGCGCCAGCACCGAGATGAAACAACTGGCCTAATCAGCAAGATTGCTACCTGGAGAGGGAAGAAAAAAAAAAAACAAAGTGCAGAAAAAGAGACCGCTGTACCATGGGTATCCTTGTCTGGCAACAATGTGATTAGCCTGAAAAACAATTTAATCTGATGAAAGCGTTAAGGATTTAATTTTGTGTTTGCTCTAAATCATTTGTGCAGCTCTTATGAAAAACGACTAGAAATACAACCAGCATATTTACTCCCACACAACAAAATTTATTGCCCTCTGCATAACCAGGCATGAATTCAGCAAGAACAATATCGATATATGCTAGATCCTTGTTATTAGTAATAATATAAAGAGACCTTGCACACCTAATGACAGAGCAACACAGCCACATCCAACGTATGAAAAGTTCTTCAGACCAGACCATTTATTTCCCATAGTTAGTTAAACATATCCTGATTGAAACCAACCACTGTTCTTTAGAAACATGCCAAGCACTCTGTCAGAATTTATCTTTTTCACACACAGATTGATAAGGTGCTGCTGACGCTTTTTACTGCTCTGTAGACATTCTTATCCATGAACAGAGCTGCACCAGCACAGAGATGAAACAACGGGTCTAATCAGAGAGATTGCTACCTGGAGAGGGAAAAAAAAGCCAGTAGTAGACAAAACATAACGTGGGATGTGATTAGCCATGTAAACAACTTCATCCAAAGCCGCAAAACCCCTGCGGACTGTTTTTACCGAGTTCAATAAAACACACTTGTGCAAGGATTAAGAAGATTATGAAAGATCACGCTGCCTAGAAATGCAGCTTATATAATTTACCATCACAACGGCCTTTTTCAAAAATAACTACAATATATGAAAGATCTTTGCTACTACTAATAAAGTATATTCAAGCAGTGCTAAAGTTTCCTTCCCTTGACCAAACAGACACATCCTGTGTGTTCAGGACAATTCTAAAAGCCCAACCTAATATTAGGTTATTTTCAGAAATATCTAGCTTCAAATGCTGTTAGGTCTGTAAAGAGAAAAACATTTTTCATAATCTGTTAAGCACTTAAAAGACAGCAGTCTTCACCCATTTCAAGAGCACTAATTTAATCTAAATGCCAGTTAGAACCTAGAGCATGTTATCTCAAGAATGCAAGACATCCTCCTTTCACTACCCAAACCCATTTTCATTCCCTGTGAGAGACGTAGCTTATTACTGTCAAAACGAGGCTCGAAGTGTTCAGTAAATTCCGCTCAGGTATACAGGAGAGGGCCTATTAAACGCTGGGTCAACAGGCTGTCACAAACACGGTTCTCAGTCGTAAGCCTGACTGATGAGTGTGATGATAGCCTCGGCTGGGTCTCTGGACAAAGAAATAAGTTAACTAATTTAAAAAAACTGGCTGATGGAAATTACAGGTTGTGTTTACCTTGTCCCTATCATTCGGAAACGTGTGCCTGAGATTAGCAAGGAACCTAAATGCTCGAGTCAAGCTCTTTCCACTTTGAAAGCTGGCTGGTGGTGACAGTGATTAACATGAGCACCACCACGGGCAAAAAAAAAAAGTCAGTATTTCAGAAGGAGACCGTTTCCACTGCAGATAAAATAATGGAATGAAACGTCCATCTATTTTCTGTGCTGCTTCCCACACAGCGGCGCAGGGAGCCTGGAGCCTGGAGCCTATCCCAGGGGACTCGGGGCACAAGGCAGGGGACACAGTGGACGGGGTGCCAACGCATCACAGGGCACAATTTCACACACACACACACAAACACACACACACCCACACTCCTACAATGCAGACAACTGGCACACAACGCGCGTCTTTAGCCTGGGGGAGGAAACTGGAGTACCCGGAGGAAACCCCCGAAGCACGGGGAGAACATGCAAACTCCATGCGCACAGGGCGGAGGCAGGAATCGAACCCCCAACCCTGGAGGTGTGAGGCAAAAGCCAACGTGCCCCCGCCCTCACAATGAAACATTTAGGTATTTTAGCAGCCTGCGTTAGAGATATGGGGAAAAAAACAAAAAACGAACGAAAAAACCCACCTAAAACATTGTGTCAACGAGGTATTTTTTCCCCACAAATCCGCAACAAGAAATTGCTGAAAAAATGTTACAACACACAAACATGCCAAGCGTGCCGGGCAAGATTTCACACACACACACACACACACACACACACACGGCGCTGCCTTAAAGCAACACAGCTCCACTGTCCACGTCTAAAAGGACTACATTTAATTTGACTTCAATTTCAAAATCAAATATCTTTTATCCCATTTTAGTCAACAACATTTGACACAATGTGTGCATCGCCTTGGCAGGAAACCTTCTACATTAATGTAAGTGAATGGAGGGCATTAAAGCGCTTGGTTTCATTGCTCTCATTCAGGGGAACTGTCATATACATGAGGACTACCTCTACCTTCAGCAGATCCCTGCAGAAGGACCACTTTACAACACCACCCCCTCCCCCAGCCATTAAAGCAGATGAGATGAAGGGTTCACTCAAGAAATCCAATCACGTTTAGTACAAATAATAATAATAATAATAATAATAATAATAATTTAAAATTCTGAGCCACAATAATAAAGTTGCTGTAAAAGCCTCAATAGCGTAGCTCTGGCTGGAAATGGCTTAGCTAATAGTACAGGAACATAAGCAGCTCAGGAAAGCAGAAGAAATAAAAAATATAAATAAAAAACCTGTATATCAGCACCTCAACAGACACTAAGGCACATAATCGCAGTACTTTTTATTTATTTATTTATTTATTTTTCAGTGAAATTGTTGAACAGAGACACAGCGCGTGCACAATCCCGAACTGGAGTACACACACACACACACACACACACACACACAAAACAAACACGCAGTTTCACTCTCACCGCAAACACACGCGCTTACCTGCGATTCACGCGCACGCAGACTGCACAAAAACAAGCACACGGCATTTTACAGCCGCACGAACAGCTGCTGGTCGAAATAAACCACAAGTCGCGATTTTAGCCCCAAAACATACTGCTATTAGAAAAGTCAAATAAAAGCCACACTGCTTCACACACAGCAACTGAACACATTATTATTATTAATATTAATATTATTATTATTATAATGAAAGAAGCGTGTTTTTACCTAAAAGCAAATAAATCCAGTGAATGAAGCACATTGCTCCTAGCTTGCCAAGCTTGTACTGGCGCTGTGGTGTAGAGCACTAAACAAGAGAAGCCCCTGTGGGCGACACACACACACACACACACACACACAGTCAGAGTCTCTCTCTCTCTCTCACACACACACACACACACACACACACACACACACCGTGGTAGGGTTTCAACAACCCGGGTTTCTTTTAAGAACCCGAACACGTATAACGCGCTCACAGCGTCCGGCCTTTCCACCAAAACAAAAGCTGCCGACTTTACCGTAATAAAGCGAGCGAAGCCTCACACAGCCATCCTGCTTCCTCAGCTCACAGCTCTGCGAGCGCCATCTTGCAGGCTTGTGACGTGAAGAATCCTCACCCCTGACCCAAATTTGAATAAAAGCCAGGAGAAGAGGGGGTGAGAGAGAAAGGGAGAGGGAGAGAGAGAGAGAGAGAGAGAGAGAGAGAGAGAGGGGAAATAGAGGGAGCCACCAATTCGTTTCAGTGCCCCAGGCATTTGGGTATATTCGGTTATGTGAGCTAGTCACGTTCACTCACCCAGGCCACTGCTGCCCACTTCTATATTCAATATATATACACTTTATTATCCCCACTTCTACACTCAGGATACTATACACACACACACACACACACACACACACACACACACACACACACACACATATATATATATATATATATCCAAATACTTCCGGACCTAACTGTATATTTATATATATATATATATATATATATATATATATATATATATATATATATTTGTGTGTGTGTGTGTGTGTGTGTGTGT
>CM074961.1:6443327-6463064 GCA_037577455.1 Pangasius macronema
TTTGAAATAAATTAGTTTCAGCCTGGACAGTCGTTAAGCGCTGGAACATGTGCATAGAATGAAATTTACATTTACATATATACACACACACATACATTTTCTTGATGAAGAACAAACTTGGAAACTGAAAGAAATGTTTGGGAAAAGTATGCTTTAGACCCACCATTCTCATTTTGGAGAAATTGACCAGCCCCTCTTCTGTGAAATTTGGTGTACCTTCCTCAATAAATGCCAAGTCTGTTAGGTACATGCCCAGATATGGTACACATGGAGGATTGCAGCTGTGGGTGATAAACAAAAAAAATTATACATTATCCTAAAAACATCACAGCTTATGCAAAAATGCCAAGTATAAATTACAAGCTTACTTCTTCAAGGTTTCCCTTAGGTTTTTAAATCTTCCTTCAGAAGACACTGTTTTCTGCAGCCTGTCCATTAGTGCTTTAGTCTAATGAAGGAAAAATGCAATTAACCAACCAACATTACATTTATGTTATAATAGTCAAAATTGTTACACTCTTTCACAATGAATTAAACATGTAATAATCAATATTGTCTATACCTATTCCTTGGAAAGGTTGTCAAATTTCATAGTATTAAATTGAGGTTATTTAACCTTTGCATGCCAGGGTACCTGCTTGCAGACTTTAGCCCAGGTCTTCTTCAGTCTGTATATGGCACTGCGATTGAGAGCAGACGTGATCTCCAGCACTCCGTTGTAGTTGTTGAGGCAACGACAGATATCGGCCACTGCCAACCATTTCTCAATTGAGTTGGCCCTGGAGCTCACCTCTGTGTGGGACATGATCTCAGATGCCACCAGATTACTCATCTGTGTGTGTGTGTGTGTGTGTGTGTGTGTGTGAGAGAGAGAGAGAGAGAGAGAGAGAATATTAGCTGAAAGAATACAATCAAACTTGCTTGAGTGTTTTAAATCTTTGATTTGTTTTCTATGCTTGCCTACATCATTGAAGTGCTGACTAGTCTTCATGATGTATGGAGTTCTTTCATTTTTGTCCACTTTCATCCATCCTTGGCCAAGAAATTCCCTGATGGAAGCAACAGGCATATTATAATAGTTCAACAGAGAGGTCACAATAGCTCACAGGTTCCCTTCTCGAACACACCCACATAAGCTATTCAGCTAAGTAACAGCTCTTCCTGAGTTGAAATGGGTGTGTCAAGGTTCTATGATAGCTAAGTGAAATGAAGTGAAGTGGCTTTGTGGCCAAGTGTGGTGACCCATACTCGGAATTTGTGCTCTGCATTTAACCCATGAATGGGCAGCCATTTTAGCTGCAGCGCCCGGGGAGCAGTTGGGGGATCGGTGCCTTGCTCAAGGGTCTCACCTCAGTNATTCACTCCCCCACCTACAATCCCTGCCGGACCCGAGACTCGAACCCACGACCTTCGGATTCACCTTCGGGTTACAATTCCTACCCATCAAGTCACCAGTGGTATCTCCATAAAACTTCTATTGTCATGGGTAGAGTTAAATAATTGGAAAGTTACATGTGTATTAGTCTAGGATACACACTGGACCAGGATGCAGATAGTCCTAGGCTCTAAATGGTGGCAGAGTCATGGCAAGCTGTGGTGGAGAACTGATATAAGGGTGTTTCCCTATCAGAAAAGGTTCCAAGTAGAACTTAAAAAACCTAACAACCCTTAATAATTCAAAACAACTCTTGAAAATTCTTTTATTTTTCTAAAAGTGTAGTCATGTATGATGGTCATGTCGTGGTTGTAGTACTGGAGGAGGAAGCATAGTTCAGCATGGGTCTACACTGTGAGGGAAATGTTTGGGGATGACATAAAGGGATCCTGACTAACATGGCACACCTGAGCCCTGTTGTCCCATTTATGCCTTCTCTTTCTGTATCTTTCTATCAATCTTCTGAGGTCTACAGGCGTACAGACAGAATACACCAATCTTAATCATTTTCTATTTACTACTGTTTAGCAGGATCTGTTGAAGGATACTCACTCATAAGGAATACTTCTGAACACAATGTGGTCCAGTAAGGTGATTTGCTCAGCCAGCTCCATGGCAGACAGAGACTCAAAACACTCCATTTTGGGGTATTCAGCCTAAGAACACAGACACAGACACACAAACAAAAACACATACAGTATATAGCGGTGTATGTACAATATGTAGGAGTTGAATTAAAATTAACAATCTATATACTAATTCAGCTGTTAGGAAGTACTAAGCTATAGCTATTATGCCTAGAAGATCTATTCAACAATTATATAATGATTTATACTGAGCTAATGTAGCTACGTACAGATGAAATAGAGAGGAGGAGCTAGCATTGATTCTTTATTTGATTGTGTCTTGGCTGACAAGGACGTAAGCTTTTTAGCTCAATATTTCACAATAAACAATCAATACACATACTAATTCAGAGTGAAGCGCACAGACTGTGCTCACCGTTTGGAGAACATCTTTGATTTTAAGCTGCGTGTCATCTGGTTCTTCCTGAGAAAGGGCACTGAAGTAGAAAAAAAAGCATATTTTAATATCAGTGTAGCTCTGGATACAGGAACTGTAGATGCCACTTTGGGCTATGTTGAATAAGTATACGTTGGCCTTCTTTTGTGACTTTCCATGTTGTCTCATTGAGTTTCACAGCATTTGGATGTAAGGATCACTGAAACCTCCAAAATAATCACTTTTCACATGAGAAGCTCGGAGAATGTGTTTTAAATTCTTATGTGCCATAAGACCCTGTAGTAGCAATACTGTACCCTCACCCCCTCCTTGAACTGTGAGATGCAATTCATTAGGGAAAGAATGCGCTCTTGTGATGTGTGCATAGTCATTCATTTGTAATACAATGGCACCATCTAGCGGACAATTTGGGGTCGACATATGGGACTGCCAGGAGATGTTGTCTCTCGGGAACAAACACATTTGATTAAAATTTTTTTTTTTGCGTTTAGAGAACACTGGAGCTGTGTGGTGACACTGCTTGTGCACATTTTCTCATTTCCCCTTTGATATGTGGATGCCCCCCAACATGAGCTGGGAGGGGGAACACACACTGGGCAACACTGGGAAGAGTGAAGCCACTACGAACACAGGGTGGTGGGGGATTGGCTGACCCCACCGACAGAAAGCCTCCTTTTCTTGTAGAGGTGAACTAGGAGGGCAAAACTGGAGTCCAGAGGGCTGGGTACCCAGGAACATGGACTCAAAACCCCCTGAAGCCATGCATCAGGCCAGCCGCTTCCATTTAGAGTCAGTGGGAGTGAGGTTAGGGGCTTTCTTGCCTGCAACCGCGGTGAAGGATGTTCTCCCCTGGTGCTTGGGGATTACCTTGTGGAGCTGGTGGCTTGTTGTTAGACTTTGCTCTGTTGGCATACTGTAAATGGCGTCCTGTGGCAGGGCGATTATGTGGCCACACAGTGGGGGCCTGGCATGATACAGATTTTGAAAGCCTCATCCTCTTTCTTTTTATCATCACAGCACTGTTGCATCAAAGCGATGCTGTTCTCACTATTGGGAGACCTGACAAATTAAGCTAGAGTGCATGCTCTCCAACCACCAAGAGGGCCATAGAATGCCCGCTCACCTGGATGGCTTGGCGTTTTTGATATTTTTGACAATTTGATATTGAGGGGAGCGACCACTCGCTCACAAAAATCGAAGAGGTAAGACTGAGGTAAGGCACTGGGGCATTAGCCTGGGGAGTTAAAGAAGGTGTCCTTGTCCTCCAAACCCTCTAGAAGGGCTGCATCGTCACATGGCTGGTTATCCCTGGTGGAAGCCGAAGCTGGTTTAGAATGCACCATGGCGGCAAAACATAGAGCTCAGTTGAGTCCGGAGGCGGGCAGCCTAATAAGTATTGCGAGTGTGGGCGGCTTGCAGTGAGTAACACAGTAACCTGGCTGGAGGAGGCTGAACCAAGGGATATGTACTCCTGCAGACAAAATGTGCAAGTCAGTAATCCAGCGATCTGTGAGCACAAAATAAACCAGAGGTTGCGAGAAGCAAATGTCAACTCAGGAAGAGTAGTGTGTACAGGTCCTTTAACCACTCAGGTAAGGGGCGTGCCTCTACCTGGCATTGGACACGCGCTCCAGTCTGTCAAAGCCAGACTTGGTGAAATTGCATATTTCTGCAGAGGTCAGGTACGGTTGTCCTTCCCATAGCTGGATCTCGACCACGAGATGATGAAACAGAACTGCAGTCCAATGTGGAGAGCTGGTCTCTGTTTACATGAGCCTCCTGTCAGTCCTTTTATAGACACTTTTTATAATGTCCCTTCACTCTGTCCCCATATTTTACTTTTAGCAAAAAAACATTCAATGAACTGAAATGAAAATGAAAAGAAGATGTCTTCCAAGATGAAGAAATGTATTACTAGCAAATGGGATGAAGTTGGAAGTTAAATTTTTAGTGAATATGTCATTGGAGCGGTATTTAATCATGAAGTCTTCTATCCTATTTTATTAGGGCAGAACTGCATTTCTACATAGTCTTGCATTGGCTTATGACTGATTCTTGCCCCTGCTGATGTGGCAATGGCAATAGCATGTGAATGCAGAGAGCTGTGAAGCTCTGAAACCCAGCAACACATGGGGCCCAAAGGAGCAAATAAACAATTGCAATCTTAAGAAAGCTTAAAAAAGCTTTAAAATGGAAAGCACACATTTCTGAGTGTTACATGCTTTGGAATTCAGGGTCCCTGGAGGACTAGTGGTTAGGCCTTGGCACTCTCACCACCGTGGTCTGGGTTTGATTCACAGCCAGGGGGGATGCACTCCCAGCCTGGGTAAAATTGGGGAGGGTTGCGTCAGAAAGGGCACCCAGCGTAAAAACTGTGCCAAATCAAATATGCGGACCAATGATCCACTGTAGTACCCCCCAAATGGGAGCAGCCAAATGAAAAAGAACAACAACATTTACTTTGGAAGTTATGAAGTTATGAATTGGAAGTTATGACATCTGTGATGTCTCACAACTTGCAAAGATGAATGGCCTCAGTGCCTCAAGATGCTTCAATCTATATATACAGATTAAATCTAGATTTATTATTTGTATTGAATATTACACATAACAGTCAACATGACATGAAGGCTACAAAATCTATATATGCTGATATAGAACTACATAAAGGCAATGTCAGTGGTCAGAGGCTTCAGGTACAACCTTAGTATGTTGGTTGTGGCTTTTCTTTCCTGAGGTAGCAGGTCAGGATCCCTCAGCACCTCCTCAAGCAGAGTGATCACTCCTGCCTTCAGTTCACCATTCATATCAAAGTCCTGTGCAGCACAAACACACACAAATTACATTAATTAATTTATTCATTCATTCTTTTTCAGTAAGCTCTTTATTCTGGTCAGGGTTTTGGTGGAGCCTATTCCAGAAACATGGCCAAAAATGTTTTAGTCAGAAAACAGAGAAAAATCCCATCGTTCATTGCAACACCAAGCCAGTTGTTTTGATAAAAACAAAAAGTGTCATGTCCTTCCGTGGCCCCGACACATATAGAGTGGTGTAAGCGATGCAGAGCTGTAGGGAGCCTGTTGACATTTCACTGCAATCATTACCATGTGTAGAATAAAGTTGATGAGCAGAGCAACTCTGACAGAGGAATAAGGCATAAGAATCCAGGGAGTAACTGCACCATACTTAAGTAACAATTGTAGATAAGTTTAGCACAGCACACACAGTTTTCAGTGAAACAGACAACTCAAACTGCTCAAATGGATTTGCAGGAAACTTGTAAGTTATACTGCTTGAATGACAGGGAAAAATCTTTCACCTGCTGTTTTTAACCAATTCCAGTTCTTGCTGCTTTGCTGACCAAGAATGCTCCTTAGTCCTGATTCTGACCTTGACCTCACCCAACTGTATCATGACCCCTGAGATGTATCACAAGTGCCCTAGAGACAAGAGCTATGTATGCACCAGTGACAATTCATTAACAACTTCATGAACGGTTACATTATTTTGCTTTATCCTGGTCAGGATCATGGTGGATCCGGAGCCTATCCCAGGAACACTGGATGCGAGAAGGGAATACACCCAGTCCATCAGAGGGCACCTTGCACATACACAATCACACTAGGGGCAATTTAGTGTAGCCAGTTCACCTACTGGCATGTTTCTGAGAGGTGAAACTGGAAAATGGAGTATGCAGAGAAAACCTATACAGACATGGAAAAGCATGTGAAACTCCACGCAGACAGTAACTCAAGCTCAGAATTAAACCCATCTTTCTGTAATAGGAGAAGTATTTAGCTGTTTCATCATTTTGTAACATCAAACTTCTCTCTTTTTTTGTAAATGTATAGGTGATAGAGGTGAATATGGAGCTGACCTGCGAGTGCTTGGAAACCCAGTGCCGCAGGACGTTGAGCACCCTGTTTGTGGCGGCCCGGCGAATGAGAAACTCCTTGTCGTATGACTTCTCTGGACTGGGGAAACCTAGTGAGAGAGAGAGTAGCAAACTTTTTTGCAGTATTAGGCTATGACTGAACACAATGACTATTATAATCTTGAAGATACATTATATGGCAAAAAATTTGTTGACACCTGACCATCACACCCACATGTGCTATTTTGAATATCCCATTCCAGATTTAGTCCCCCTTTACTGTTATAATAACCTCCACTCTTCTGGGAAGGCTTTCCCCTAGATTTTGGAGCGTGGCTGTTGGGATTTTCCTATTCAGGCACAACAGCATTAGTGAGGTCAGGGAAGGCCTGGGGCACAGACTGCATTCCAGTTCATCCCAAAGGTGTTCAGTGTTGTTGAGGTCAGGGTTTTGTGCAGGCCACTCGAGCTCTTCCACACTAACCTTGGCAAACCATGTCTTCATAAAGCTTGCTTTGTGCATGGGGCATTGTCATGCTGAAACAGGTTTGGGCCTCTTAGTTCCGGTGAAGTGAAACTGTAATGCTTCAGCATAAAAAGACATCCTATACAATTATGTGCTTCAAACGTTTTGGCAACAGTTTGAGGAAGAACCACATAGGTATGTGATGGTCTGACGTCACATACTTTTAGCCATATAGTGTATTTCACCACTAATCCCAGATGCTGGAGTAAACATTTTCAGAACTAACTGATTACTACTAGACATTCAAAATGACCTGGAGTAGTAAAATCCTGTACAGGTAAATTACGATCTTTTCTTTAAAGTATCAGAATAATTTCTTAGATAAAGATAAAGAATAGTATCTTTACCACTGTACATTGTAAAGGTTTTTAAACAAATGCCAGCTGCCCTTTGGGACCTTGTCATGTTGGAAATGGCCCAGTGAGAGATTTGGAATGGAGCTGTAATGGAAATGTAAGCTCATAAGTACTGTCTGACCTTGAGAGCCACTATGTCCAGCTGCTGCTGTGGCGATGGCAAAGGCGGAGGCAGGAGACACGGTACAGCGCAAATTCTCCATGGACTGACCTGTCAGATCCCAGCAGAAGATGGAGGTTGTCATTAAACAGCAAAAAACAAACATAATGGCGCTGTGCATGGCTTGGTACTGTTGTTGATTTTATCACTGGTGCCATACTGAACAGTTGTGTGTGTACATGCTCTGAAAATGTCACTATTAAAGCATTGCAGATATAAAATATTAGGGAGAAATGCTAAATCGTTTACCTCCTGGCTGTCTGTAACGTGGGTGTCGTGGGGTAGAGGAAGGGGTAGAGGGCAAGCTGCACAGAGATAAGTCTCCTGACTCAACAGAGGTAGGTGTCTCTGGGATGAACTTGTCAAATGACAAAGACTCTAAGAAATCTGTCAGGACACAAAATAACCTTACTTATTAAAATGACTCTTCTGTGTTATTTAGGGATAACTAAGTATTACACAGTTAACACAGGCAGGCTAGATTGCTGAAACAATGAAAAAATGTACATATTGTCTGAAATGGTTCATAAGAGTACTAGGTAGAAAATAGTTTTAAGTTTTAATTTATAAGGTAAAAGTAAAATGTGAAAATATACTCTTGTCCTCCTGGTGGCAGCAGAGCAAATGGCACAGTGAAGTAAAAAAAATATCTAATTAGGGATACCACTGCTGCCCTCAGTTTCTCCAATCCCTGAGGCTTGAAATGAAGAAAAGACACCTAGGCAGCCATCCCAGACCTGAACCTGAGCCATCTACATTTAATTAGCCATCATTTTCTTCTCAGGACAAAGAGGAACCTCAGTCCTCACACCATGTAAGACTGCAGAACAGCCCTTTTCTAAGCTGTGTTTAAGGGTACATACTGTGTCTCTGTGCGTGTCTGAATATAGCTGTGTTCATTGTTATATAACTCCACTTTTTCATTTGCAATGTTTGCAGCGAGGACATACAAACAGTATTGTAAGTATTAATATGATGCGGCCTACACTATGTGCATGTGATATCTCTTGAAATTCTTTTTCATCTGATTATGGTAAGTGAGTCAGTTAGGAACACCAGACGGTTTATTGTTTATTGTGGTTAAGTGTATTGTTGTTAGGATTATTTGAAAATGGAGGTTATGGGGCTAATGAGGCGACCCAGACATTAATCTTTTCTAAGCCAGTGCAGGTTGGGTAACCAAACGGCCAATCACATAAGAAGATAAGGACAAAGTTAATCCAAGTACTTCTTCTATTTTGGAATTAACAATAAACACAGTGTGGTGATGCATTCACTTTTACAATGACTATACCTGTAAAATTTGGTGGAAAACTAAACTAGAAAAGTAATAATAATCCTGAGGTCAGTGTGTTCCTTATTGGGTCAGTTCTTGTTTTTGAATGGCCAGNACAAATTTTCACATTACTTACTTCGCTTAACGCTCCTTCTCAGCTTGCCAGAGAAAGCATCAATACGTGGGAGTTCCCCACCTTCCTCTGGTGTGGTGGAGCCTAGCTCTGGTGAACTGAGGCCCTTGCTCAGGTCCAGTGGAGCCTTAGTACAGTTGGGCGGTGGAGAAGAGATCATGGGGTTGCAAGTGGATGTGGGACTACTGACCGCTAAGGACGAGGCAGAGAGATCTAGAGCCATGGCTTTTCCCCCACTTACAGGGGAACTGAGTGAAAGTTTACGGCAATGCATGGGTGAAGATGTCCGGGAAGGGATTGAGAGAGGAGGAGGTGTAGAGAACTTGCGTGACAGTCGGGGGGACTTGTTGTTCAGGAGCTCATTGCCCCATGGGTTCTGGTTAGTGGCAAAAAAGAGCTCTAGAGACCTGGGAGATCAGAAGAGGTGCAGAGGTGTAGAGAGAGAGAGGAAGGTAGGGAGAAAAGCAGAGAGATTAATAAATACATAGCAACACTGCTTTCACTGAAGCAAGAAGCATGGTGGATTTACTCCAAAAACAGCATGTTTGTGTTGAATGACTGTGCTGAAGCCAGGGAATCCCTAGAATCCCTAGGAGTTTAACACAGAGCCTTATGGTTGCTGTGATGATGATACACAGCACCAAAATTAGTATATAATTAAGAGACTGAGGTCATTAGCTATGATGAACAAGAAGATACACAAGTGTGAAATAAGAGAATGAGGATGGGATGAGTGACAGGAGGAGAAGGAGAAACATAGAGGTATGATAGATTTACTTAGACTGGTCCAGGGAAAGCCTTGTGATCTTCAGGCTGTAGTCTGGACAGATGGAGGAGATGGACAAACGGTCAGATGAGTGGTACTGAACCCTGTAAATGGCAGTGATAGTGGAGCAGGGAGGAAGTGAGAGGGTTTGGGTTACAGCTCAATTTACTGCACACAATACCATTACACTTCAAACACAGTTTTTTTTGGGTTTACAAAACTTTATGTACAAGTACAGTGCATTGCATAAGTATTCAACCACCTTGAGTTTTTCACCATTTTGTAGTGTTACAACCTGGAACTAAAATGGATTTAATTGGGATTATATGTCATAGATCTACACAAAATATCCCAAAGATTGAACATCCCTGAATCTTTTTTTTAAAATGGAAATATTATAGAGCAACAATGACTGCCTAATGGAGGCTGTCCACCAAAACTCAGTGACCAGGAAAGGAGAGCATTAGCCAGAGAAGCAAGAGTAGAAGAAGCCAAGCATAACTCTTAATATGATGCTGCCACCACCGTGCTTCACTGCAGGGATGTTGTTCTTAGGGTGATGAGCAGTGTTGGGTTTCTGCCAAATAGAGCATTTTGTGCCACGGCCAAATATGTTTTCCAAATATTTTCTGAGTTTCCACAGTTTTCCATATTTTTTGGCAAACATCAAACAAGATTTTCACTTTCAAAAAGCCCAGCATTGTGGAATTTCTGGACTATAGTTATCCTGCAAACAGCTTCTCTGATCTGAGGTATGGACCTTCCCAGCTCCTTCAGAGTTACCCTTGGTTGTATCTCTCACTAGCGCCCTCCTTACCCAGTCACTGACCTTTGATGAACATCCTCCTCTAGGCAGAGTCATGGTGGTGTTTTAATAATGGATTTAATGTTGCTCTGCAGGATGTTCACGTTTACACTATTTTTTAATAACAAAACTCCAACTGATACTTTCCCAGAACTTTCTCCTGGATTTGTTTTGGTAGCTCCTTGGTCTACAGGATGCTAGATACATTAAGTAATACTTTAATTGCACACAAGTGATTTATGTGATTTCTGATGGCAACTAGTTGCACCAGCAATTTAAAGGTTTCACAGCAATGGGGGTAAATACTTGTGCAATAAAAACCCCCCACTCCATCTGTGAGGCCTGACCTGACGGGGATGGAGGTGAAAGGCCTCTTGTAGATGTCGTTCAACTTGTCTATTACCACAGCTGCAGTGGTAAAGATGCGGTATGTGTGCAGGAACGTGTTGAGGAAGTCAATGGAGAGAAAGCGGAGGTCAGTGAGCCGCTCCAGCAGACGGTCAACGCTGGCATAGCGGATCTGTGGCACCTTGCATGAGTTGAGTGTCTTGCTGAAGCAAATATCCACATCATCATTGTGCAACCGTGTGTCTGACCTGTAGGGGAATATTGACTTTTGTGTTTCACAATTTTGCTTCATACAGTAAATCAAGTTAAAGAGCAAGTTAAAGTCATGCAAAAACGTTTAATAATGACAGAAAGCTGTACATAAATACTTAAAAGCTGTGTGCAGATTTTGACAGTATAGAGATATACATCATATTCATGTGGTAGAATTAGCCTTGATGCCTGTGTATCAAAAGGGAATAATATTGTTCATGGAGTTCCTCAGGGATTGATACTTAGACCCCTCCTGTTTTACTTGTACATGTTGCTATTAGATTAAATTATCATCCAATCAACGTCCAGGAAATTGTATATGATGTACATTTAAAAATATATTGTATACCACCAGGCTTTATCACAGATGTTCCACAACATTAAATATAACTATAAATGAATAAAAAACATGTTGTGTTATTCTTTAATTAATTTTAAAAATGTAAGATGTGTTAGATGTGCTGATATTGGTAAAGAAACAATTTCCTGAAAAGAATGCCATTGCATTGTACTGGAGCATCTTACTTGAGCATGTGAGGCACAGTGACCTTGGAGTTCTCTTCAAAAACACTGGTCATGAGGCCATTGCAGCGAATATTATCGATGCACTGTGAGAACAACCCAAAAACAGGAAGAAAAACGATTTATATTTAACTTTTTGACTTGGTTTCACTTCCTACTTACCATAATATTCTCTACCATAATATTGCTGGAAACAATGCTACAATATTTAAATATAAAACCAGAATACTGTAAAATTGGTCATTTTAATGTGAGATTAGTAAAACAGAGAACAGATGTCATGTGTGATGGAATTCAAACTTGCTGTCACTACACCAACCTTCCTTTGACTTCTTTTACGACTGAGATTTATTAACGTTTTAGAGTGGTTGTCTTTTTTTAAAAAAAAAAAAAAAAAAGCTAACCAGGAGCATCTACTTAAAATATAAAGGCAATTCACCAGTGTATAGTACTAAGTAACACTTATCCATTGGTTTACCGTGTGGTTTACCATGCTAACAGCCCCATCTATACACACTTTCCTTTTTGCTAAAATTGCTACATGCTATATGTGGTATATTGGTGTATGGTATATTAGTACGGCTGGGGAAGGTGTGAAACCGCAGCGTGTTGTGGGTCCAGTGAGAATACTGCAGCTGAAGGGAGGAGCTGGAAACACCCTCAAGCCCAAAACAAAACAAGTAGCTTGGGCTCCCCAGAGCTTTAACCTCGCTTGTACTACAAAAACACACAGCACTCAAGAGATCCAACTGCTTATGTCCTTGGCACTCATTTCTGAGAAGATTTATTTATCTTTAGCTTTATTTCTGTATTTGTGTACGCACCATAGTCCAGCTGTCTTTAAATTATAAAAAAATTTAAAAAACCATGCACGACTGTAATTCATTCAAAGGTAAATTATGTTTGTGGTTTATATTTGGCAACAGTTAGCTTGTGATTTGTTTTTAACTCAAATTTAACCAAAGCAGCACACACTGAGGCCTACCTGGCTGATGTCGCTGGTCCAGGCAGCTTTCTCCTGGCGAGACGGTGCCAACAGGACGACTGAGAAGGACGGCCCATCAGCTGGCTCGACCAGCAGCTTAAACTCTAAATGACTAAAGCCCTGACCTGCGGCAGTATCTAAAAGGCAGAAAAATCCATAATTCAAGCATCTACTAATGGCTAATAGTACTTAATAATAGTACTAATAGTACTTTTCTATTCAGTACTTCCCAAGAAGGCTTACAACGGAACTCAAGTGCCAAACGGGAGTTTCACAAAACATGACACAGTTATTTTATATTAATGATTCTACCACAGCACTGATTATAACACTCACTGGTCAGACAGTGTTGATTCATTTTCTGGAAGAGCTGCTCTGACAGTAGTGCTTGTTGCTATCGTTTCTATAGTAATAACTAATTCACAGGGACTTGTGTGGTGGATGCTTCACATAAACAGATTAAAAAACATCTGTTATTTAACAAAGAAAAATGTTTACTCATTGATATGGTAAAGCTTCTGTAAGGAGGTATTTATTTAGAATTTTTGGAAGGAGTCTCCAGTGTCGCACCACCCATCACTAGTTATCTTCTATAACAGCACATTTATGTTTTCTATTCTTTTTACTTGGTAGTATCTGCTTCTTGTTCTAAAATAACAATGAAATGCGATATAAATATAATTTGTATTCTGTATATCAGGAATGATTGTAATGGGAGAGGTGATGAAGAAAACTAGGATTTCCATCAGTAATGCTGGAAAAGGATTCTTATAAAACTAACTGTAAATACATTTCACATTACAATCACAGTATGTAGCAGCATAAGACATTGCAATCCTTAGTCAACTTTATTATTTTTTAAGTTTTACGTCTTTGTTGAAATCTGCACTTATACTGTCAGCCTTCATTGTAAGCCTCCTACAATGCACATATACTAAAAATAACCCACAAATTCAGATTGCTTAAGCTTTGTCTTCAACAATGATTAAATTAATCTTAAATTAAGGGTACTTACAGTCTTCATCATTGGCATCTAGCTCTTCGATGAGGGTGCACTCTATCAGAGACAGAGTGCCTCCTTGCTATAAATTGAGAAAGAAAAAAAAAAGCAAGTGCCGTGTCTTTATCCTGTAAAGCATAACCTGGATGCATGTGTGTGCACATCCCATGCAACTCACTTTGAGCAGATGCAGCTTGCCGCTGGAGGTTCGGGTGCAGATCAGGAGGTGTTTGGTGAAGAGGAAACACTGGCGCTCGCCCTCTTTGCGCAGAGACAGTGTGCCCAGGCGCACTTTGCTCAGTTTGCCTCTTTCCACTGAAGGCAGCTGAATCAGAGAGCCTGAAAGGAGAGGTCAGTTTATTGAGGAGAATGATGGAAATTAATAAAATCTAATCTACATTAAAAAAAAAAAAAAAGGGTAGCACTTCGTTGGTGACGGAGACCGAAGACTCACTCTAATTAGTCTCATTAGGAAAGACTATGAAACTGGCATCAGATTAAATAATAGTGTGCATATAATATAAATCTGGAGGTAATCATGGCTCATGCACTGACATGATAGAACTTTCGGGAAAAGAAGTGACTCTGTGTGACTCACCTTGCCGTACAAAGGTCTGGCTGGTGTCCAGGAGGATGTCGCAGCCCTCCACAATCATGCGCTCAATGGCGAGATTCTTACGGATGTTCTCAGTGTCACTCACTTCATCGTGCATCATTCTGAAAATGAGCAAAAAAATCGCTTGCCCTGTATAACTGAACAACGCGGTTATAGCACCTTGGGGTTAAATATTTCCAACTGTCAATATCAGCATTCAAAATTCTAGATAAGACTAAAGGGACGTGTGACTGGTTAGAAGCCTGAGTACATGAGAGTACATGATATGAGAGTGAAGGGTATCAACCAGGATTAATCTGATCTCAGCTCAGCAGAATTGATAAATCTGTAATTTTATACAATAAAATCGCAGTTACATAATTATTAAGAGCTTAGCTATCATACTGAAATACAATTTTGCATACTTGGACAGCTCCTCCAGTTTTGACTTGGCAAACTCCAGACTCTTGCGTTCTACGTGCTCATGGGGAGTATGGGCAAGCAGCTCATGCAGAGTGATGATATATCGAGGAATCTGGAGCACAGTGAGATTTAACAGTTAAGTCATATTTTAACATAGTCCAAAAGGTAAAAAAAAAAAACCAAAGCAAATATTTCCATGATTTGTCTCATTCAAAGATGTGCACCTGAAACATTGGGTAGGTCAAATATGTCTCCAGCATTCGGCCCTCACAGGCAGCGTTGGCCTCGTACTGCTTCAGTAGCTTGTCAAAGTCCCGGTTCTGCTTGCAGTTAGCTAGAACCTGAAGACTGTACTGGTGGTTCCGCACATATTCTTGGTAGATGTTTAACATCGGCAGCAATATGTCAAAGAGGTCAGCTAAAAAAAGTGACAAAGATTATGAATAGAGATAGATTAACATTAAATTTTAGTGAATCCTAAATCACGTTCATCGAGCTCATTGTTCATTGAGTTCTAATAGCTGAGAGAATTCCTGTAGCAATAAATAAGTAATAAGCAATAAGTAGATTAAATAAAGAAGTTTTCCCAAAATATTCTGTGCAGTGATCTGCTCTTACTTTTATGTATTATATCAGGAAACCTCTGATGAAAGTCTTTGTTGATAACTATCCCTTGACCACTTTTCTAAATTATTCACACAACTGAGTATCTGAATGTGAGAATATGGTGTATATGATAGTGCTGCAATAACACTCTACGATTTTAAAAATATTTGTTCTATATCAATAAACACGTTAATGCTATCATTTAAAACATCTCCTTTCATGGTTATTTTTTAATTTGCTTCAATTCTTTTGGCCTGTAGTGAACATTCAATTGTGTGCTTGAGCTGCAAGAAGATCAATAAGGAGCAAACGGCACTTACCTAAAACTAATCTTGGCCAATTGGCAATTCTTGCTTTTAGGCCTTGGTGAAATATCTCATGAAGAAACATTATAGTTTCACTTGGGGGAAAAAAGGTTAGATGAGAATGTTGTTTTAGAGTAATATCACTATCAACAGTGTCTTCTGATAAATGGAAGGACAATGCCAAGCTATATTGAGCATAATACGAGACTAGCATATTTTACCATGGCTGGTTTATGGAATGTATTTACCTATTGAGGAAAATGCTGCTAACATCATCATGACCAATTGGAGGTTTTTTGGAACTGGCAGCCATCCTGAGTGGCCGCAGAAAGCAGTTCACCAGGATGGACAGCTGGAGCACATATTCGGTCTCAGCCTCCAACATGTTGAAGACAATCTGGTTCCTCTTCCTCATGCTTTCAGCATGGGGTGAGCAGATATAATCTTGAACAATGATCTTCCACTTTCTCCGGCAAAGCCAGCCACGCATGAAGCTTTGTATCTACAAGCACCATAAACTTAGTAGGTCATTATGAATTCTGCATATTTTATATTCTTTTAACATTAAAAACCATGAGACTATACACTATACTACACAATACTATACAACGCTATGAAATTCTTCACCAAAGCTACTCTCATACCTAACCTCTCTGATGTTATTCCGAGATAAATAACAACTATTAACCATTATTTCTGCTTTCATTCCAGATAACGGTTTATTGCACTAGCATATAATGGTCTTTAGTTTTTCTCCATTACGTTTGCATGTCTCTTTATTTGTAAGCACTGGCTCACTACCTCATTTTGTTGTGTTATGCAGAATGATAATAAAGTTGTCTTTGACTTTCATTTCCCTAGCGCTGGCATTAATACGAGATTCACCAGATGAAAAATATCTGATTACAGATGGATCTGTAGTATAGTCACAACATTTCCAGAGAATTTAAACTACTTACCTTCTTTATTTTCTTTATATCAGGGTCATCCTCTTCTTGACTGGAAGGACAAGGTAACATTCTCTCCTTTGCTTTGTTCAGGGACAAAACCTAAGATGAAATACAAGAAACCTCATCAGACTAAAATAAGGGGTGAATATATATTAAGGGGTGACTTATACAGACGTTCCTTGAAAATAGATGGTGAATATATAATTAAGTCTAGTTCAATTCCTGGTGGTAACACTACAAAATGTGGAGATGTATGATGGGGGTGAATACTTATACACTACACGTGTGTTAATTTAATGATGCTGATTTTGACCTCAGTCTTGAGCCTTTCGATCTCTGTGTCCTGGTCTTCAAGCTGTGTGCGGAGCTGATTGGCAGCCACCTTCTCCGTCTCCATGATCTGCACCAGGTGGATGTACTTTTGCATGAGCACCTCCCGCTCGATGATGAGGTCAGAGTAGCTGAATAAAGGATGTTGACAGAGAGATGAAGACAAAGGGATGTGAAAGCATCATTTAATGAGAACATTCAGCGTTTCCTGACACAGCTGCAGTGTATCTGAAATACTACTGCGTTCTGCCACTGCAACTTAAATAAGCTGAAGGTGCTTCTTTCTCACAAAAATCAGTTAAAAGCTTTCCTTCGCTGCCGTACCTGGCTTGCTGAATGGCTTCCACCCACTCGGTGCAGTCTGTATCCTCTTCGGCCCGCAACTCCAGAGGTTTCTGCCCATCATGGCCGAAGATGACCAGGAAATAGTGCTTAATAAGGGACAGACAATTAAGTCATCATATTGGTCATACAATGAAGATTGTGCAGGTTGTATTTATTATAATTGCAAAAAAAAAGACATAAACTGAGATAATTTAATGCTAAAGCTGTTTGGATGGAAAGGAGAAAGCTCTCACAGCAGTCCCCCTGTTGACATTTTCCCCCAAAGTAGAAGTGTTGTCTGAAGGAAGTGGTGCTAAATTTGCAGCACAGGTAAGTGAAAACAGGGTTTTATTTCATATTTTCTTTTCCATAAGAGGATTATAGTGTGATTTTCAATCCAAAAGCCCAAAAGGGTGTTAATGCAACAGGAGAGTGAATACGAAAGTGAATGTGTGAGTGTGTGTACGCATGCACGTTATAGGACTTAAGCTTAGGGGCATTTTGTCTTCTCTCACTGCATAGCAGGTCATCTGGTGAGTGTGTGTGTGTGTGTGTGTGTGCGTGTGTGTGTGTGTGTGTGTGTGTGTGTGTGTGTGTGCGCTCGTATCTGCACTTATGTAACAGCCTTTGCTTCTCATCTCTGCTTTTAATGCACTCTCCTCAGCCCCAGGCCTTGTTTAAGCTAGAAGATAACAATAGAATCACTGTTTCCTTGCACACACTTTTCAATTTGCCTCACATCCAACCCTCCAACTCATCATCACAATCATGTCTCCTGATAGCATTTATATATGTGTAAAACTAAATAAATCATATCCACTTACTTAATTATATTCACTAGCACTGTATACTCACTGAAAGAGGGAACTGATATTTGTATTTCCTGTGTATGTATAAATATATCCGGTGCCCACAGACCTCTATACGTTCTTTTATTTTTTTATTCAAATGGCTGTGTTACTACCAGGGAGGCTTCTATTACCTGTAAGGTAGTGGTGCATTGTGTAGCAGGGACACACTTGTATGTGCACTTATCTCTGAAAGCTTAGTCGTGTGTAACGTTGTGTAAAGGAGCCTTACTTTCAGAAGGCTGTGTTCTTGGAATTAACAAACTGATGCAGAATAATCTAATGCAAACTCTATGCAAAGAAAGTAATTTATCAGCTGAGGCCAGAGTTCACTAGTAGGATGGGGATGGGGGGTGTGGGGGCGGGAGGGGGGGCGAGGGGTGGCAGGATATCTTGTGGAGCATTTTGTGGTGAGTGCTTCTGGAATAATAATACAGTACCACTTCAGCATAACACGAAACCCGATTTCCATGGTAACCCGAGACATTTCACTTGTTTGCTGTTCTGTCAAGTATGTTTCATTTGGAATCTAAATCTTTAGCAGGTACAGTCAAAGAGATGGATTGTCTTATTAACTAATAGCCACAGTTGTTGTGATTTGGTCAAATTTGACCACTTTAAAAGCTTAACAGGAGTATTTTTTTTTTTTAACCATCAAAAGCTCTAATCAGTTCAATGTGGTAATGAGAATGTGTCAGCTATGCTTCCAAAATACACTGATCTGATTTTTGTATTCCAGATGAATGATGGTAGCTTGATGGACTTCGTAATGAATCTTATAATGACTCCACAAACAACTGTCCTATGAATATGCAGAGCGGTTCACACATATCAAAGACCTCCTCAGTCCAGCTGGGCAACAAAACAAATTACAATGAGCCATTTGCTTTTAGACTGCCTCATATTACTTTGAAGCTCTATTCTTTTGTAGTAGTTTGGAGCTTCATTGGAGACGTGCTGTTGAGGAAAATTTGAATAGTATTGTTCCGCTGAGAGACCTCTGTCAAGTAGGGTTCAATCTATTGGCATTTATAATTTTCCATAAAGATGATGCATCACATTTTTACTACTGTCATATCCCGGTGTATCTCTAATCCTGGCTGGTCCTCCTTACCAGATTACTAACCACCACCCTAGTCACTCAGCATCTTTTTCTGACACTTTTAGCTCTTTTCACCTCAAAAAACACAAACATTTGGGCATTGGAAAAGGTAGGTGTGTTTCTTCTTTCCCTCAGCCTTTCCATTTGGTAATAAATATTTCTGATGTATGGACATATATCCACTCCATAATCTCCCGTTCCCTCTCCCAATCACTGCAATATATCTTCCTATATTTTCCCTTACTTACACTAAACCATGAAAATGCCATTTTCAGATTTAAGCCTTTTCCATTGGACTAATCGAACACTTTTCCAACTCAACATTAACATGCTACTCAAATATTTAATTGAATTTAATCTACGTTACATTACATGGATTAATCTACAGTATCAGAATTATTAGATATAAAAAATGTAGTATTAAGTCATCAATCACTTTTTATTTTTATTCTAAATAATATTTCAGTGTTGATTATACCAGAATGTCACACAGTATTAACATCATTAACATAAGCAAAGTTTACTGATCATTTATTTGAAGCTCACGTTTACCGCGAGTGTTATACGCTTCGTTTGGGTTATTGGTCTGTAGTTATGGTGTCTAACTTCGGTTATCACGGAATATAATCATTCAATTCAAATAATTCAAAGCACTATTGTAAGTCGCTCTGGATAAGGGCGTCTGCCAAATGCCATAAATGTAAATGTAAATGTAAATAACCTGAATAGAATACAGACACCAATTTTTTAGACAAATTACAGATTTTTGTTTTTTTCTGAATGTGATAACAGC